>PVJC01010113.1:0-44377 GCA_004026665.1 Murina feae
GCAATGGAAAGGGCTGTTTACTCAGGTCCGTGAGTGGCGGCCGCCATGTTGGCTGGGCTAATTTGCATACAGCCGCTCTGATTGGCTGGTGGGCGTGGCTTACCCTGTCTTGGAGAAACGGTTAATTTTAATATTTCGCTTTTATTAGTTTAGATGGCTATAGGTTATGTGCAGAACACATACCTCCCCTGTGGTAAAATTTTTTAAGTAATTCAACAAATAATGCATGAAATATTAATATGCATGAAATATTAATATTTTCTAAAATTATGATTTGTTGACTTTAGAGAGAGAGAAAATGGGAAGAAGGAAGGGAGGGGTGAAAGAGAGAAACATCGATTTGTTGTTCCACTTCTATGTACATTTATTGTTTGATTCTTGGATGCACCCTGACCAGGGATCAAACCTGAAAGTTTGGTGTAGCAGGATGATGCTCTAACCAACTGAGCTCCTAGTAGGGCTAGAAAACTGTTTTTATATGTACACCACATGCATACAGGCACTAGCTAGATACATACAGATATGAGAGACCCTAGAGTGGAAGGATTAAGAGCACAGACTTTGGAGCTACACTGCTTAGTACAACGCCTGCTCCATACCTTAACTAGCCATGTGATGTTGGCCAAGTTCTGTATAACTATTCTGTTCTTTGGTTTCCTGAGGATATAATACATCAGTACTTTCCAGGTTCCTACCACATATATCAGGCACAGGATAAGTGCTCAGTAAGTGTTTGCTTTTACGGTTATTATCATAACATTACCTAAGGGCTAGAGTAAACCACAATCATTTATTTGGGTTCAACGGTGATAGTTAATAAAAAGCAGATGATTTCCTAGTGTTGTCAACTGTTTTTGCACATGGAAGTAAAACACAGGATAATTAAAGCAAATATCTATACCCAGGGTGAAATGCAAATCAAACGTAGGTCCATTAGAGTAATCAAATTTCATTATTTGGCTGCAGCAAGCTCATTGAGGTTGCTAAGTTAGGAGTATTTCTGATCCTTGAAAGATACCTGCAATCGACAAAATTTGAGGGTAACACTTGAAACTCTTACATCATGAGGAGTAACTACACTGGCACATCATTAACTGAACTGAGCCCTGATGCACTGTGTTCTTCCACAAACTTGATTTTCAAAACTGAAAGATAATAATGAAATCCCAACAGATCCTAGATTTTACACAGTTCTTCCACTCAAGTATTTCCTCACTTGATTTTGAACTAAATGCTCTGATGCCACTCATTGCTAAATTAAAATCTGTGTTATAGATAAAAGTTTTAATGCATCAAATATGTTATCTATAATGATATTCATTTCCTGATTAATTAAAAAGGTGTATTTTACAGAATATTTTAAAGACTTGTTTATTGGTATTTTTGCTCATTGAATCTTGCTGCATTTAGCATATTCTTATCAAATCCCTACAGATAATGTATTTTTCTGAGGTGGCTGTTTTCATTTTTGTTGGATGCAACCTTTGTTTTATCTTTAATGTTTATTGTCAACTAGATACTTTTCAGTAAATTTCATAATACATTCATTTCAATAAAATATATTTAAATGTATATGTGTATATATACATGTATATAGAATTAAAATGATTAAAACTTGCTATGTAATAAAATAGAAATCTGAAACCATGCTTTATAATTGCAGTTTGTCATTTTTTTAGATAAAAGGACAGAGACCTGACTCACTCTATTCTTGTTAATAAAGACTGTGACATTAATTAAAGATATTTTGGAATAACCTGGGAGGCTCAGGAAAAAGTTTGATATTTATAATACTGACTAGAAAATTGTTGAACATAAGCAAGTCAATGAACAACTCTCACAGCTGAAATTATCTCAGGACTCTGGCTTGTATATCAATGAACTTTATAGATTTTTCTTTAAGCCATTTACATAGTTTGCAGCAACCCTTCCTCATCTTTCATTTTCTTTTTCAAATGTGAAATAATTCATTTGACACATGTCCCAGCTTTTTAAAAGTGAGCTGTTGTGAATGAGACTTAAAGAACATTATGAAATTAAATAGTAAAAATAATTTTTCAAGCCTCTCCATATTTCCTGAAATATGAAGAAAGTTAACTTTTGAACTCAGTTACCAATAAAAGAAGAAATTTTTCTAATATGGCTGCTGTCAGAAGTTTTCCCACTAAATTTTAAAGATTAAACAATTGCACAGATGGATCATTTTTGAAAGATATTATTTCATATTTATGAAAACAACAACTAAATGTGTGCCCAAGTCTCTATGGCCTAGATTTAGTGAATTCATCATAAATTCTTAGAATACTAGATTTCCCACCAAACAAAATCACACAAGATTCCCAGTATTAAGGTATAAAATTAGATTACAACAAACAAAATACCTGAATTATTGGCTGTGTGCATCCATTTGCTCAAGCAGGATACTTAGTTGTCCTCATTCCCAAACAACCCTGGAGATTTCAGAGGTGTCTCACCTGCCCCCACCACACCCTGGCTTCTCTGATCCAGTGTGGGCTCAGATCACTAATCCGAGGCCAGATTCTGACAGTTGCCCAACCATGGAGGTTTGCAAACACAAGCGACAAGACAGCTCAACCAAATGAGGAGAAAACTCTCTCTCCTGTTTTGCTAAATGAAGGGGTGATGCCACAGTGAGGTAGTTTGTGTTCTAAAGTAAAACATTTTAATATTTGTCTTAAGAGTATTCAAATTTTCTTGGACCACACATCCATACCATCATGGTGCCAAGCCAATCTATACTGCCTAGAATACTACAATATTGAATGGAGAAAGTGGTGATCACTACACCAAACCCAGAAACACCATTCTCCTAAAATGATTAGATTATACTGCGAAATCCAGTTTATTACATTGAATTCCTTCCTCCTTTTGCTGCACTCAGCCCCTGACAGTGGGCCACTATAACCCCTTCAGTCTCCTGTGAACCTGTTATATCTAAACTGCAATTGTGCACAGAACACGTGATTTTTCTAAAGAAGCTCCTGGCCAGCAGTTCAAGTCTACAGATGCAAATAGGTACCAGATACATATAGCTATACCTAGATGAATAGGAGCTCAGCATTCATATAGCAGGGAATTTTTCTTCAACTATTTGAACAATCTATATCTAATCTAATAAAAGAGTAATATGCAAATTGACCATCACTTCATTACACATAAGCCACGCCCACCAGCCAAGCCACACCCACCAGCCAAGCCACACCCACCAGCCATTTTGAGTGCTGTATGCAAATTAATCCAGCCAAGATGGCGGCCAGTAGCCATGGAGCTAGAGCAAACAGGAGGCTTCTGTTGCACCAGCGATGGAGGAAACTGCCTGCCTAGGCTAGCTGTGGCCTTCTGCTCAAGGCAACAAAGTTTCAATTATAGAAGATAAATAAACCCCAGAAACCTGATTCCACCCAGCCTCGCTGGGATGTTGGGTCAATGGGAGCTGTGGCCAGCCTGTAAACAGCCATCAGCCCCTCACCTAGGCTGGCCAGGCACCCCGGTTGGGGGCGACACCCACCCTGAAGGGGCTGTGGCCAGCCTGTAAACAGTCATCAGTCCCTCACCCATGCCGACCAGGCACCCCAGCGGGAACTCCACCCTGATCCGGGACACGCTTCAGCGCAAACCAGCCGGCCCTCACCCATGCACCAGACCTCTATCCTATATAATCCTATATAATCCTATATAATAAAAGGGTAATATGCAAATTGACCCTAACAGCAGAACAACTGGGAATGACTGGTAACTATGACATACACTGACCACCAGGGGGCAGATGCTCAATGCAGGAGCTGACCCTGGTTGTCAGGGGACTCCCACAGGGGGAGCTCTGCTCAGCCACAAGCCAGAAGGCTGTCAGTACAGCCGTGGTTGTGGGAGCCTCTCCTGCCCCTTAGGCCTGCTCCCCGCTGGCAAGTGGACATCCCCCAAGGGCTTCCAGGCTGCCAGAGGGATGTCTGACTGCCATCTTAAGCTTGATCGCCCTGGGAGCAGGCCTAAGCCAGCATGTGGACATCCCTCAAGGGAGACCAGACTGCGAGAGGGCACAGGCCAGGCAGAGGAACCCCCCCAAGTGCACAAATTTTTGTGCACCAGGCCTCTAGTATATTTATAAAACCCTAATATGCAAATAGACCAAACAGCGGAACAACCGAACAAGCAGTGTCTATGATGTGCACTGACCACCAGGGTGTGCATAAGGAACATGGCAGGTGTTCGTTGCGGCAGGATGGTAGAGCAGGGGAGCAAGAGCGCCAGACCAAGTCAGGGCACTGGTCACTGTCATCAGGGTAAGCCTCTGGTGGTTACTGAAATTTCTTTGCTCCTGTGTGCCATGGTCTCATCCGGCTCTCGCACCTGCTGCTGGTGCAGGCCCCACTCACCCCTCAGGACTTCTCCATCTCCCCCTGCTCCTGATGGGCAATTGGGGCCAGCAGCCACCTCTCGGACCTCCTGCCAGCACCAGAGCCACCACTCGCACCCACAGCTGTTGCCAGAGCCACCACTCACACCCACTGCTGGTGCCTGATGTTTGTCCCGATCACTCAACACTGTCAACAGGTGTGAGCAGCAGCTGCCAGCCCCAATCACCCTGAGGGCTTCTCCATCTCCCCCTCATCCTGAGGGGCAATTAGGGCAGTAGTCACTGCTCATACCCACTAACAATACTGGCCTCACTCGCACCTGCTACTGTTGCTGGCCCCAATTGCTCCACGTTGTCAGAGGGTGCAAGCTGGGCCAACGCCATTAGAGCATAGGAGCAACGGTGGCAGAACCAGGGATCTGCAATGGGAGGGGCCGGGCAGAGGCATGGAGGTTGGGCCAAGACCTGCTCCTGTGCCCACCACAGCCTCATGGCCTACGGTTCCTTTCAAGGTGCACAAATTCATGCACTGGGCCCCTAGAGTCATCATACAAGATTGTGCCATGTGCCATCCTGGCTTTTAAACATCTCCTCACAAATAAATAAATAAATACACCCAGAGAATCTTGAAAATTAAGGCTAACTTGGAATCTTTGTTGCATTTTGAAATTTTCATTACAGGTCATGTAAATAATTGATCAAAAGTTTCTGAAGGGCTATGAAAATACAGAAAACTAGCTCAAGTAGCAGATGATCATATGAATTTATTAGAATTGATTTGATGAATTTTTTTCCACTCACATAATCTATTTCTGTGAAATAGGTCAATTACATACTATTCATGCTCTGGCAAGTGACCTGCAAAATTAACAATCCCATCACCTGTGTAGACAGGCTCTAAAATCTTTCTGCATTTTTATGTGGCATTCTGTTTAGTTAATGGAACTCCCAGGTCTTCTAACATAATTTCCCTTAATTGTCAGATGTTACTGGTGGGATTATCAACAATAAAATGTTAATACAATAATATTTTGCTTGTATCAAAATTAAAGGCCAAAAATATCATCAAAATAAGGATGAAAAGATGAAAGTATTAGTCTGTACGATAACTGACAAAGTTTCATGTTCATATGGTGGCTGAATGAATAGATAAATGCAGACACTTCTAATAAGACTCATAATAATAATGATGTGAGTCACGCAGCATATGTAAATGAGGGAGACAAAATATCTCTGGATGCTAAATCTTTGAGAATTGAAGGCCCCCTCCTTGTATTTTACAGCTTATAACCACTGGTGTGCATATCTGCATTTAATTTTGCCCAGCCTCATGCAATACTCCCAAGGTGAAAGTGGAATCAAAAGAGCTGGTGATGCATGCTTGCGTATTTTTCCTCTCCTACTGCATATCATCAAATATTGAAAAGGAAAATCATGCTTTCAAAAAACCTTACATGATTAAGTGCTAAGAAGCTGGTTCAATCACATAGAATTCACAGAATTTTTTTATTTTTTAAGTTAAAAATAACTTATGAAATGGAAGATTCTACCTGTCACAGAGCCAGCCCTGACTCGTTTTTATGAAGATGGGATCTCACACACTTAGGGGGCTTTGTCGGGCCTCACGTCAGTCAGAGCAGCTCAGCAGGTATTAACTTCCTGCTGGGGATTTGATCATTTCTCCTCCCATATGTCTTTTTATAGAAAGAAAGAACAGCTTCATGAGATATAAAAGCTTTTAGAGCGAGGGTCTTTTCACATAGTGAATGTATTTTTCAGTTTTTCATATGTATATATAAAGCAAGTCTATATATCTCAAACTAGTGAACTAAAAATAATCTGAAATTCAGGGGGAATTAGACACTGCAGCATGTACCTGTGTCCTTGAACACTATCATTCTCACAGGTTCACGTACTATTTCAGTTCAGCTCTCAGAAGAGAAAGATTATCTCACAGTCTTCCAAATTATCAACCTTATTGAGTTCGGGGCCAACAGAAGTCCTTTTTTGTTTGTTTAATAATAACAGCAGTACTACTGCATTGGTTTCTAAAAGCAATCCGGTTCAATTCCTTTACTCTAGTTAGGAGTTAGAGGGAAATGAATCTATAATTCAATAAAAATAAAGTATTACATTTCTTCTTTTTGCTTAGCATATCCCACAATGATAGAAAATTCTCCCTATAATCTACTCTGATGATCCTGCTTAATTTCAGAGATTATTGTGACAGCACATTAATTTTGTTTGACACTATGTGAAACACTGGTCCTTCCAGGCCAGACAGCGATTTCTTAGCTAAAATAAATCAAACCCTACATGATACATACATTTTGGGGAATTAAAAAGATCCCTATATGAAACACCATCTCATTCCTTGGCCTGACAGAAGTTTCTTCTCACCATAAGTGATCTGTTGGTAACAGCATTGATGTTTTCATTAAAACTTTCACACATGTTAAATTTTTATGACTAAGATTATAAAGAAACTAGAGGCCCGGTGCACAAAATTTGTTCATGAAAGATGGGGTGTGGGGGGGTCCCTTAGCCCAGTTTGTGCCCTCTTGCAGTCCAGGACCCCCTGGGGATCAGGTTTAAGCTGGCACTCAGACATTCATTTCACAGTCCAAGGCTCTCACAGTCAAGGACCCCTCACTCCTTACTGCCTGCCTGCCACAGTGGACAGGGGGAGACCTGGGGGGCAGAATGCTGCTAACCAAAAGCTGGGCTAGCTACTCCTTAGCACTGGCCCCACCCACTGGGGCCAGGCTGGCCAGGGGAGGGGCCATGGGAGGTTGAGGCACCACTGTCATGACCTATCCCACCTCTGGGACTGTGCAGCCTACCCCTTCCCCTCTGCCTCTACAGAAGGGGCGGTGCTGGGACCAGGCTTATAACTCAGCTTCTCCCTCAGCCTCTGCAGAAGGGGCAGCACTGGGACCAGTGGCTGTGCAGTCCCAGTCCCTGCACCACCTCTCTTGTCACCTCTGCAGAAGGGGCAGTGCTGGGTCCGGGACTGGGCCCACTGCCTCTGCAAAAGAGGGATCGCCAGGACCACCATGGCTGGCCTGGCAGTGCAGGCTCACTGGTCCACCCCCTGCCCACTGGTCATTCTGGAAGGTCATTCAGAAGAATATTCGGAAGGTCGTTTGGCTGTCTGGTCTAATTAGCATGTTATGCTTTTATTATTACAGATTATTATAGATAAGCAAAAATCAAGACATTTTTTGATAGGCAGCAACTTCTGTATCATCCCTAAACTTCCCAACATTTCAAGCTAGCATATTGTTGTGGTGGACCATAAAGGTTAGGGGCAGCAACTTTTTCTGTAAAAGGTTTTCAGCTTTGCAAATGGTCTGTGTTGCAACTACTTTGGTCTGCTCTTAGAACATGCAGCAGCCATGAACAAAATAGGCAATGAGTGTGGCTGTGTTAATAAAACTTTATTAATGGATACTGAAACTTCAATTTCATATAAATTTGACTTATCACAAAATAGTATTTAGATATTTCTCAACCTTTAAAGTTGTGCAAACCATCCTTAGTTTGGGGGCCCTGCAAAGACAATCAGAAAGGCAGATCTGCCTCATGGACAGTAGTCTGCATACCTCTGATCTAGGTGATGAGGAATTCAAACTTAATACACCTAAAATAGATTTTTGAGTCCCCCATATTCCCAAAGAAGCTTACCCAACTCCATACCTCACAAGTACCCATCTCAAGAAATGTTATTTATTTGGTTACACATGCCAAAAAAATTTATAACTTTGCTTAACTTGTCTCTTTGCATTTACATCTTCCATCCAGACCTGTCAGCTGAATATATTCAGAATCATTCCACTTTTAACCATTTGAACTTTGGCACACTAGAGGCCCGGTGCACAAAACTTTGTGCACTCAAGGGAAGGGGGGTCTCTCATCCCGGCCTGTGCCCTCTAGCAATCTGGGACCCCTCGGGAGATGTCCACCTGCTGGCAGCCCAGGAGCCCTCGGGGGATGTTCACTTGCCAGTGGGGAGCAGACCTAAGCTGCAGTCAGACATCCTTAGCTCTGTTGAGGGGGCGGGAGAGGCTCCCGCCACCACTGCTGTGCTGGCAGCTGGCAGCCTGGCTTGTGGCTGAGCAGAGCTTCCCCTGTGGGAATGCACTGACCTCCAGGGGGCAGCTCCTGCATTGAGTGTCTGCCCCCTGGTGGTCAGTGTGTGTCATAGTGACTAGTCATTCCCAGTGGTTCTGCTGTTAGAGTCAATTTGCATATTACCCTTTTATTACATAGAACTAGGGAAACCACCATCAGGTCTCACTTGGTCTATTACATTAGTATGAAGTACCTACTTCCAGTCACACTAAACTCAATATATTCTCCACACAACTCAGAAAGATCTTTCTAAAGAAGAAGACTGTATTCTGCTCTTCTTACAGCTTCATTTCACGAAGAAGAAAAACCTTAGTCCATGCTTTGGCCTAAAAAGAACTGAAAGTCCTGATCCCTCTACTGTTTCATTGGCCTCTACTTCTGCCACTCCCCCTTCTACCCCAGCCGAGCTAGCCTCCCTGTGGTTTCTGAAACACTTGAGCACACTCTGTCCTCCGGGTGTTTGCATTGACTGTTCCCCCTGCCTAGAGTGCTTTTCCCTCATAGGTCTCATTACTAAACAGGCTTCTCTAACCAATCAATATAAAAATAACACCTCCTACTATCACTTTTTATTTCATTACAATCTTTATTTTTCTTTGTAGCACGTACCACTTCTTGATATAGGACATATTTACTTCTTATTTTTCCTCTCATTTCCTCTAGAATGTGGATTCCACAGAGACAGATTTTTTTCCCTTGCTGTTGCACCCACTGCTAACAGGATATTAGTTGCATAAATAGGCACATGAATGAATAAGGAATGAATGAAATGATATCAGAATTGTCAAAGGGGGTCTGAGGAAATGGAGTTGATACCTAACCACTTAGTCATCTTATTTTAAGCCTATTTCATCATGAAACCCAATAGAAGCAGGGTGGCATGATTACTAAGAGTGTAGCCTTTATGTTCAGACAAACTTATTTTCAAACCACTACTTTCTCTCCAGCTACCTCAGAATTTTTGGAAGGTCCTTAGGGAATTTGCACCTCAATGGCCACACTGGTGAAATCAGGATATCTATTATTCTGATAATTAATTGAGCATCCTATATAGTAAAAGGGTAATATCCAAATCAACTGGCACAATGACTGGTTGCTATGACATGCACTGACCAGCAGGGGGCAGATGCCCAATGCAGGAGCTGCCCTTTGGTGGTCAGTGTCCTCCCACAGGGGGAGCGCTGCTCAGCCAGAAGCTGTGCTAAGGGCTCCCCAGAGGGCTCCCAGACTGTGAAATGGCACAGGCTAGGCTAAGGAACCCCCAACCCGAGTGCACGAATGTCATGCACCAGGCCCCTAGTTTTATATAAACTTCTAAGTACAATGCCTAGCAATTTTATCAAAACAAGTGATAACTGTTAGCATTATAGAAAAGTTATATGTATATATATTGCCTTTACTCAAATGTAGGAAAACACATGTAATGAAAAATAGATAACTCCAAAAGATGAAAATAAGAAAGTTCTATTAGATTCAAATAATAATTGGGGAGAGACAAGTATAATTACAGAATTTCATGACTCAACACAATGGCATTAATATCAATTACCATATTGATATGGAGATATTCTATAAACATCTATTGGACATCAATATACAGGTATGGCAACAGTAGGTTTACAGTTGTATATGAAATAATTTATTCAGGTATTATTTATTAATTATTGTATTATTTATTTGTATACAACTGTAAACCTACTTTTCCTTGCCTCACACAGATACACTTCAAGCACTGTGTCTTTCTGTCTTTTCAATGGGAATACAAAAACAAACAAGGCTATTTTTTTATTGGAATGATCAGCAGGATTCCTACGAAGTAGAAAGATCCCTTCGTATATTTACATTTCTAGCATAGATTTTTCTAAAAGCTTAGCTAAAATAAAAATTGAAATCATTTTACTCCCATTAACAAAGCTTATCCTTTTTTATTAAAAGGAAATAAACTGATTGGGCATGGTTTTTACTGAAGTCATTAAAATTTGAGTTCTGAGTTGTGTGTAAATCAATGGTTTGCAAACTTTAGTGTATGTCAGAGTCGCAGTGAGGGATGGGAGCACAGATCTTATAAAAATGGAAATTCCTGTGCTTCCCTTGTCCTCCCAGTTTTGACTCAGAAGTTTGAACCCAGGGCTGTGCATTTTTAACATCAGTTCAAGTGATTCTAATATCCAATTACTCACTTTGAGAAACACTGGCCTAATAATATAAAGTATATGTTCAAAGAAAACAAAATTTATAATATTATTTCTAAAATAAAACTTCTAAAGACAAGAAATATTTAGCATTTTAATCACATGATTAACATCCTCTAATGTAAGTAGGACACCTGCCATTATTAATCAGTAATAGAATTGAGGGTAAGAGCACACTAGAGCAGTAATACAATGCTCTCTACAATTTGTAGAATTTCTCTCCAATAATTATTCTGTGAACCAAACTAAAGGGCTGTTTTCTGGGTGTTGTTTTTTCTGTTTTTATTTTTGTTTTTTTTTTACTGTTTTTGTTTGTTTGTTTTATGCAAGATTAGCAGTCTCATGAGGAACAATGACATATCACAATGAAGTTTGAAGAAGCTGGGAAGCTATAAATTGTGTTTTAGCTTTTGCATGTTATCAATTCTAATTTTAAAAGCATAGTTTGATGGAAAAGGTAGCCCATTGGAAAAAAAATCTCAGCTCTGTCAGCCCTGACTTCCTTCCCTCTTGAGATGGTCCATAGAAGCAGAGAAAGAAAAAAAAACCTAGAGCTTGGAAAAGGCTAGGATATGATAGGAAATGACTGTCACACTTCACCTTCACTACTTGAGAAATAATTATATCCACTTACTGGTTGACAGACTAGAATCAAATTTTATAGTCTAGGTATTTGGGAGCCAGAGTCGGGGAATGACAACTAAGAATGCATGTCAGCAAAACTTTATGAACATCTTGAAAAAGTAGAAAGTGGGGATGTACCTATTAGACATCATAAAAACACAAAAGGCTTGATGAAGTGCCTGACTTGAAAACAGTTTCTTGCTCTGAAAAGATCCAGAAGGCTTGTATTTACTTTTTAATTAGTTTGTGGCTTTAGAATGTAATTTCTTAAATAACTTCTTATAAGAAAAATCAAGGTGAAAGGAGGCTGCCTATCACTGAGTTTTCTCTGTTAGGGACTTACCCCGATCTTCCCACATACTCTGTATAACTGGGCAATATCTCACATGAAAATAGAAAAGGAAACTTATGTTCCACTTTTTATTGAATAGATGATCTTGAACTATTTTTCAAGATGGTAATTAAAGGTTTAGTTACCATTATAAGAAATGTTTTTGATAACAATATTTTAATATTTTGATTAAGGTAGAGCAGCTTTTTTGTGGACTGTGTTCTCTTTTTATTATGATATTTTCTACAAGAACATTGTTGTAGTTGATAGACAATTAAAGCTAATGTGCCTTCACATTACTGAATATTGGTCTGTATCCAGCTAAAATGTATATATGTATTTAAATTTTGTGAATAATGTATTTTCTAGCACTTTTTTAAAATAAAAGAAATCTAGATTAGAAATTTGTTTCCTTACCAGTGCAGCATATGTAAAACATGTAGTATCATGTTTCCCAGGTGAGGGGGTATGGAGCCATTGCATTGATCTCTTCACCACACAGCTACTAATAATTTAATGTTGCATAGAATCTAATGTAGAAAGTTATTATGCATTTTATTAAGAACACTACTAAGTGAGAGAATGTTTTGATTCTATCAAAAGATCATTGTGATTCATAAAAAATTTCTAAGAAATTCGATGGGATTTAATGGTCTGTATAGAATAAGAATGTGTTTTAACTTGGTTTTATATGTATTTACTGAATCACAGTAAGAAGTCTGATTTAATTCAGAATAAAAAAAATTATTGTATGCAAGATCATGTTGATAAGATTATATTGAATGATTGTAGAAATGATCATTCTAAACTTGATTGAGGATAAAGTAGATAACAAGAACTTTATATCTTTTGAATCACTCCCTTGGCAAAGAATGCAGGGGAGTCAGACAAATAAGTTATATCTTTGTTGTCTGAAATAGTGCTTACCATCTATTATGTTATTATGTTTTCTTGTTTCTGTATCATATAGTATAAAATTTGAAGAATTAGGAAGTATATTACAACATTCTTATTACCCTACTCTTTTTTTTATTAGCAGAAATGCTATTACTACTACATATTTAAAATAATAATACAGAATATAATATAGTATGAAACCTGAGAGTATCATTAGTGCATTGTAAGTTCATAATCTAAAGTATGTATCTCTACATATCTTATGCTGATTTTCAATTTATAGTACATGAAAGTATTTATCGATTTTCATTATATCTGCCTAATATTTGAATAAAATGTTATACCTGTAGACATCAGTTATTAAGGAACTGAGGCACAATTTATTATAAATTAAATACAGTGAGTTAATAGAACATACTGTTGCCATGACTTTTCTATTCTTTTTAAATATTGTTGACAAAAATACACAAAATTTTTAAAAGTTTGTGATAATGCTATGTGCTTCCATCATGACAAACAAGGTCAAACTCTGAAAAGTAATGTGATGGAATTACTGCTGTAGAACACTTTAAGATGAGTTATAATTATCTTCAAAATGAAATAAAGCAAAACTCTGGAAAGAGTTGCTTATTCTTCCTTTTAAAATTCTTCAGGTTGTCTTATGTTTAATCTTAAGCATAAATCAACACATACTATATTAAAATAAAATTACTAAACATTAAAGGAATAATTCATTTTCATCTTATTTTTGAAGAGTAAGGTCTAAATCTCTGAGGTAAAAACCAATTTTCACGATATTTTCATTTATACAGTAAAAGAAGAGCTAAACTAAAGAAAATTTATTTTGTCCACAGAAAAGGAAACCATGATCAATAAGACCCACTATGGCTTCACAAAGAGCTAATAATATTAGATTATTCTTGACCTCTAACAAATTAGCTTGAGAAATTGAAGGGCAAATATAAATAGTTTACCACAAGTCTCTCTTTTCCACATAGGATTGCTCAAATTGAGAGCTATGTCAAATATTGGAAAGAACAGAGATCACTAGTGTGTACAGCATTGAAAATGGAAGCATTACTCCCTACCTCAAGGCTTTCTTCAGGAGTAGAAATGGCTGGTGACTGGAATAGGTATGGACTCGTCTCTATCACAGCTTGACTATGATGGGGCCCATTCATCAGTTCCTCGATCATGGGTGAGGCATGTGTGTGATGGACCTTGTCTCATACTTTATACATCCACAGTTCCATCATATGACAGCGCTTACTTTCCACATATCCCGATACCAAAGGAAGACCCCTTTCTCATCAGCACACCTATCTTAATTTTGACTTTAGAGCTACGGTTTACTTCTCACTGACACCTTTACACCAATTCATTAGGAATTAAGCTTACTTCTTATTGGTTCAACTACTTGATCTTTTTCACTATGACAAACCATATCAACACTTATATGGCTGTTACATTCTTCTTTATTTATCGATCACTTTAAGAAAGTGATAAACCTTGTAGAAGGAAATGTGTTAGGTCTTAAGACGAAGAGTTCCTGGGCTTTTGTAGGTTCACATGGTCAAAGGGGTGGCCCTAACAAAAGTCATTCTCAATACAAATTCTTTGTGATCAGTTTTACTGGTATTGATTAGGTGCATGGACAAATGACTAGATGTGTATGAACACAAAGAACTGACCACTTGACTTACAGAATGCTAGAGTGAGAAACAGAAAAAAATGCTTACCCCTCCCATTGCACATTCCAGCCTAGATCTAAATGACTAGACTGTTCTGGTACTTATAATATGCTTTGCCTTATCCACCATAGCAATAGCTCGAGGGAGGGGGATGTTATTTAATCCCCCTGAGCAGTTTTATTTGCAAGGCAGTGGTATAATGAAGCTTCCATCGCAATGAACAATTTTGTGGGGGGTTGGGGGATATCAAGAGCAACAGGAAAGCTCACAGAAGTCTGCCATTTGGGGAACTTTCATGGGTATGGTGGGTTTATTATGCCCCCTAATTGTTGATGTAGAAACTAGCATTAAGTAGGAAATGATTCATGAAGTTGATGTGCATTCTTAGTGTTTTCACATATTACTAGGGCAAGAATATTTGGTGACAGAACAGAATCTCCAACCTATAAAGGATATACTGTCTCAGAGTCACTAATTTTAAAATATATTGTCGTTTTTAATAATTACAGAAAAGTAATGTGAGACATATTAGTTATATTATCAAGTGATTGCAGTTTGGAAGTATATTGGGCATATGTCTTGTCATTCTCTCTAGGCAAGACAATCATAAAGAGAACTTTAAGAACGCAATAACAGCAACATATTTATGTTGCAGCAGAATTGGTAGACTGCATCTGAATTTTTCAAAATCATATATACTTATTTGATTGAATTGTTGCTGAAATGATTATTCCAGCTATTGCTAAGGATAGAATAAATAAGAATTTTGTATCTTTCTTTATATATCCATTATATAGCTGCAGCAGAATAATATTTTGATAGGCAAGTCATTGTGGGGTTGGTGTGTCTTTTTTCCATTTGGACAGGCTCTGGGGCATTCCTTTTGTTGTTCACTCATGAAAGTAAGGAAACATCAGGAAGAAGATAAAACAAAAATATCACATTTTGACTTTTGAAATTCAAAAGCCTAGGTCTCAAGAGGATAAAGACAACTAGGAGTATGAATGACAGGTTTACAGTATGACAAGGGGTATAACTTTCTTTTTAAAACCCCAACATACAGATACAAGAAAGAGTTACCTTGGCCTAGAAGGACAAAAAAGAGCAGGGAAAGAAGAAAAGCATGACAGCACAGCGAGGGCCCGGAGTAGGCAGGGCCCTGCCTCTGCAGCAGAATCAAGGAAATGAAGATGACAGGAACCCTGGTGTGCTCCATAGGGCAAGAGAAGGGATGGGCAAATCCCAATACAGAGGAAAACTGTGTCTACTCTCTGAGGAAAGCCCAGAAAGCAGCAAGATACTGAGCAGTTTCTTCTACTCTTAACCATTGTTCAAAAGTGGCAATTCCTCAGAAATAGCCTCATGGAGTTTCCCAAAGCCATACCATGTCACATAAAAGGAGGTAGCTGTCATAGATTCACAAGAAGCAATAGAATTAGATGGACAGTACAGTCAGCTAAATGAGGTCCGTGGATCTGAAGCATGTGAGGATCGAATGCTGCCAAGAGCCACATGCAGATCCTTAGGAGCAGATTCTTCCCTGGTAGAGCCCCAAATGAGACCAATACCCTGTGGAAGGATGGACCACTTGGCTCATCCCTCATTCTGCCCACAAGTGGAGACCTGCAAAGAAAATGTAAGAAAAGGAGCCCACTGAACTCTGATTCAAGGTCATTGAGGTCACGTCCCAGATCTCTGACAGTCACCAGGAGAATTACAGGTATACAATGTTTTATGTGCAGTTAGAGAAACTAAATATGTCCTTATAGTTCAGCCTATTTAGAAAACCTACAGTGAGTAAAGTGAAAGCTAAGGTTGGCTTGGAGGATTCCCTCTAAACCACAGAGGGACCAAAGAGTAGAGCCCAGCTGCTCTAATAAAGACTGGTCTTTCCAGCCTTTTTCTCTTTTTCTGGGCAGATAAATCAAGCAAGAGAAAAAGGCTCCAGTTTCAATAAGAGGATGAACCTATACCATCTGCTACCTTAACAAAGAGTTTGCCTACCTCGCCATTCCCTTCTCCAACTGTTATATTTTAATAATCAACAAAACAAATGCATGAATTAAAACAAGTCTGGAGAGATGAAATAATGGATGTAATATAACAAAGAAACTTTTTAAATAATAATTTTAAATCTTATACACCAAAATTAAAAAAAAATTATAGCATTAGAGAAAAGCAACTTAAAAGAACATCCCAAAATAATACCTAAACATTTGTTACTTTTAAGATTAGTAAGTCAAATGCATCATATATTGGCCATAAATGTTAATGTGATTTCATAATGCATTTCTATAAATTCAATGCCCAACACCACCAACAAAAAGGGATGTCTGTACTTCATCTCTTTAGTACAGTATTATGTTTTGGACTTGAAGCCAAATTTTAAGAAAGATCCTTGCCAAACTAGAACGCCTATATGAGAGAGTAGGACCAAGCTAAAGAAACTGATACAACTTATTGAATCACTGTTGGATTACAATCTTCAAATAAAAATTACAGCATCAGAACTGGTTGGTGGGGCATTATTTCATGCACCAAAAGGTTGCTGGTTCAATTCACAGTCAGGGCACATACCAGGGTTCCATCCCTGCTTGGGGGTGATTGATGTTTCACGCTCACATCAATGTTTTTCTTTCTCCCTCCCACTTCTCTCTATCTAAAACTCAATAAAAAAATTTTTTTAAAATCTTTATGTCAGAGTTGAGTGCAAAAAGACACAATATTTATTGGTTTGTGAATGTTAGTCCTAGAAAGATACAAAGTATCTTACCATATTTTTGTGAAAACCTAGGCAAAACATGACACACTCACAAAACAAATGTGTAGTGTTGGGTGCATCCCTGTATGTACCCGTAGAAATCAATGTCAACCAGAATATGAATGATTAGGTAATATAATCAAATTTAGAAAAGTTCCTACTTGGATTACATTGAGAATATTAAGAAGCTACAAGTTGAACATATAAAATACCTTAACTCTGGTCTTGTATCTACACTAGAGGCCTGGTGCATGGATTCATACACTGGTGGGGTCCCTCAGCATGGCCTGTGGGGATTGGGCTGAAACCAGCTCTCTGACATCCCTCGAGGAGTCCTGGATTGCAAGAGGGTGAAGGTCAGGCCAAGGGATCCCACTGGTGCACGAATCAATGCACCAGGTCTCTAGAATGCATATACGATCTTTGGTTAATCTCTTCACACCCTCCCTCCTCCCCCCTTCTCTCTGAGATTCATCAGTCTGTTCCATGTTTCTAGGCCTGTGGTTTCTGCTCCTGCATTGAGCATCTTCCCTCTGGTGGTCACTGTGTGTCATCTGGCTGGCCAGTTAGCCAGTTGCTTAGGCTTTTATTTATATAGATAGAAATTTCATGACCTGGTTCCAGTCTCATAAAATCTAGTCTTTACATTTTGCTGTAAGCTACACCAATGGGAGTCCATTTGTATTTTTTGTTATATGGACAAATTTTAGGATTAGTAATTCAATGGGAAGTTAATAAAATCATATTCATAGTACTAATTGCTATGAAAGTAAAATTCCTAACTATCTCAACCAACTGGTGTATGCTTACTCCTGCTACTGCAATTATACTTATGATCCAATGTCAACAGCATATTTTCAAGGAGACATTGAAACATACATAAATATTTCTAATTTTCTTTATAATCATGTTTTATATTGAGTTGCACTTGATGAATATTATCTTACCAGTCATACCTATTGCTAAAAAAATGGCCATTGAATGATGGGGAGCTAGATGGGACAAGCATTGAAGCCAGGTATTATAAGGTAGGCTTCTGAGTTACATTCAGAAGAGAACTCGGGAATTGGTTACCAGCATATGGAACCAACTGCAAGCTACTAGAATGAAATGCATGTTTCCTTTTCATGGTAGGAGCATGCTTTAAAGGAAAATAAGTACTTTTAAGATATCCTGTTTAATGAAATATAAGCATTTGTAAACTAGAAAGGTAGCAAAAACAAGGTGAATAATTCTATCTTGGTGGAATAAAATGAGCCTTTTCAGGGACAAACAGTGTCTTAGGAAGGACAACTCTCTAGCCATTTTATTTTAGTTTATCTGCAGTATTCACATTGGATTTTAAATTGTGTCTATTAATTCAGCAACCAATTATGGAGAAGCAGCATTCCAAGGTAAGTATAAGTGTATGTTGCTGTAAAGAAAGGAAATTAGCATGGTGTAACGTTGCTAGGATGCAAATCATGAGCCAGAGTAAAAGGAATGCCACTGGTAGCAAACGCTTGATTTGATCCTGCAGACATGAAGAGTACATCGAGAGACTAAAAGCCAGAGACCAACAAGTCAAAGTTGCATTTTAGAAAGTATATTGGATTGAAGTAAGAAGAAATCAGGGCAAGGATAACACTTGGTAAACTACTGGAATTACCTGAGTGAAAGATGAGGGCAGGGGGTAGGGAGAGAAAGCAATAATACTAAAGGAAAAGGATGAATTTAAATGCTGTTTGGAAGGTAAAGTCTGTGTCATTTGATGACTTATTAGAAGTAGGAAAGAGGAAAGAAGGACTAATTGATATGATAGATTGTGCTCTGGAAGGACAGTTACTGTGCCACTAATTAAGCTGAGGCAGCAGGTATAATTATACATTTTAGGGCCAAGATAATGAAATGGGCTTGGAACATAGTCAGTCTCAAATAACCAGGAGACACCAATGTGAGGATATCTACTAAGAAAATCCATATATTCCAGTCTCTAAGATTGGTGCAGAGAATGTTTCCTTCAGTAATACATGTCCCAATTTATTTTTAGGGCAAGTATACCTGAACTTGTGGTGATATTTCCATGCTTATTTCAGGTAAACTTAGTTTCAGTATTTACTAAGTTAATTTTTCTTTAAACATTTTAAATAGTCACATTAATTATCCGGCTGCTTTATGAAGAAATCAAAATGGATATATAGGATTGAATTATAAAAATTCAATTGAATGCTGAGTACCTTTTGTCTCCCAGAAAGCTTTAATGTGAAATATTAAAAATTTATAAATAGAAAAAGATATTTAAGTATATAAATAATCTTTCTATCTTTCTCATAAAGCACTGGTCAGCTTATATGCTCATTCAACAGTTCTGGATAAAGTTCATTTTAAATGACTGATTGAAAAGCCCTACTTGTAAATACCAAGTTTGGGATTCAAAAGCTGTAACTTCCTCTTTTAATATGTGTTTTATTATTTTATCTGTGACAACTAATAAACTGAATGGCTATAGGTAAAGTTCAAGATGCCACATACAGATAAGGATCATGAATTGTGTGGGTTTTTTATCCAATGTCTTATATAAGGTGGTAGAAGGCCTAGATTAATACAGTTTTTGGATCTCCTGGAATAGAGAAGATTCTAGCTGTCCATCTGCCTATGCTCTGGGCCCATGTCTTGAAAGATAGTGTCACAGATAATAATAATATAGGGACTTTGATAATCTTTACTTTTGTTAAACATGCATAGTTAACGTGATTTTCTGCCAAAACTATCTCAAGATGTGTATATGAATAAATGGTGGTAGATAAACTAATTGAATATTTAAATAAAATACCTCTTATTTTTCTTCTGAAGACTAAAAGTACACTGCAGTTTTATTCATAGAGCTGCTTTTTTTTTAATTTAAAAAATGTAGATGTATAAAATATTCTGATGAAGAAAAATAGAGACTGATATGGGAAGAAAGTAAGTGGGGAAATTGTTCATGGAAGGTCTATTTTCCATGGGAAATTAAGCTTTATCCCATAAGGAGTTGGTATGTGTAATGGGAGGAGATCGGTGATAAGGAGATAGGAGACACCTTGAAAGAATTGGTGAATTATAATAACATAAGTAAAGTGACAAATTTTTGTGCTAGATATGTATTTGAGAAAAACAATACTGAAGATGGGAAAATTAGATAAAAGCACAAGTAGGAGTCTTAGAGAAAAAAATTAAAATAAAATTAAGGTGGTGGTAGTAGCAATAAGTAAAAGTGATAAAATAGAAAAACAAGAGGCAAAATCAACCAGACTTGAGAACTGATTGGCTATAAGTAAGGTTAAAGATGCCAAATCATCCATAAATTTAAGATCTGGGGGTTGATAACAAAGTAGATGTTGGTGCTCCCCATCTGCATATGAAACCTGTCTCTTCCATTTCATCGGAACAAGGACGGTGTATGGTTTACTCATCATTTTGCCCGGTGACTAGCAAAGTGCTTTGCTCAGAATGAGTTCTCAATAAAAATGTTCTGACTGAATAAAATATAAAGGTAGCATATGAGGAATAGAGGGTAAAGGATTTAACTTTAAACAACTTGAGGATGATATACCTGTGAAACACTCAAGTATAAACATCTCACTCAAACTAGCAAAATTAATTTCTATCCCAAAAGAATTTGAAATGCAACAGAAAGTCTAAGTCAGTTAGTTATTCATGAATATTTTGTAGATATTCACATTGTCATGCCTCCACAATAATTATTATTAGTGGAATTCAGGGCAAAAATACAAATGAGACTCCATATATCATGAGTCAAATTTTTAAAAGTTATAAAATTAAACTAACACATTGTTTATAAGAATAGATGCTAGCATTCTAAGTTGACATATATTTTTTTAACCCTCACCCAAGGAGACATGTTTAGAGAGAGGAAGGGAAAGAGGGAGAGGAGAGAGAGAGAGAGAGAGAGAGAGAGAGAGAGAGAGAGAGAGAGAGAGAGAGAAAGAGAGAGAAAGAGAGAGAGAGACATCTATGTAAGAGAGAAACATTGATTGGTTGCCCTCCATATGCTCCCTGTCTAGGGATCAAACCCACAACGCATGTACATGCTCTGACCAGGAATGGAACTGGCAATCTTTTGGTTCATGAGACAATATTCAACTAACTGAGCCACTCCAGCCAGGTGACAAATATATTATGTTAATGATACATGTGAATATAGAATTCTCAGAAACAGAATTTCCATTCTCCCTTCTGTTCTTTATAGGTATTATAACAGAACCTATGCAAATCAAAAGGCCATCTTTCAAGTGGTATTTCTCTAAGTTTATAGGAAGACCAGCTGGTTCATGTACAATTATTGCCTATTTTAACATCACCAGCCATTTTAAAGAAGACCTAGCATATTTCTAAGTACTCTCAGAGAATAGATATCTGATTTTGTTAAACAATGTTCACAGAGCAAACTTGCAAATAAATTCATTCCAACAGGGTCTATGCAAATGAATGCAAAAGAAGGGGAGAATATCAAGAAACAAAGAAACAAGTCACTGCTTCTCAATTTCACCAAGACATCTCCAGAATCCAGCAGATGATAAAAAAAAGGAGGATCAGAATTATTGTGGCACAAACAAGTTCCCTTGTGTGTTGGGAGGAGAAAAGCAAAAAAACACAAAAGAATCACATCACTTGGGTAGACAAGTTTTCACATTTCCAAGACACAGGCATAAGTAATCCTATAGGAGTTAGGAAGTGATTTTAGAAGCCCATTAGGCATAATGAGCCAAGCCTCTATAAAAATCTACAGAGGAGAAACCAAGATGGTGGCATAGGTAAACACCTGTATTTGCTGCCTCGCACAACCATTTCAAAACCACAACAAAAAGAAAAAACGGACACCACCCAGATCCACAGGACGGCTGGCTGAGTGGAAATTCTACAACTAGAATGAGACTGAGACTCGGAGGAGGTGCAGAAACAAAGTGCAGAGGTACAGAGGCACGAGGAAAGGGCTGGTGACTGAGGACACGGTTCCCTTTTTCATTCTGGAGGGAGTCACAAGCTCCTGGCGGCTCTGAACTCCAGTTCCAGGCGAGTTTCTGGAGACCCAGAATCATATGGGGAGAAGCTGGACTGTGTGGCACCTGTGTGGCACCAGGAGGAAATCCAGAGTGGCTTTCTCTTTGCGTTGCTTGCAGTGAATACCATGGGACACTGAGACCTGGTGCCTCTTAGGGCAGGGCTGAGAGTCAGCCATAGCTGTTTGCTCTGCCCTGTTGATTCTCTGAGACCCCACCCCACCCAAGCTGCACACAGTGGATTTTGCATATAAAAGGCTGGGTAGCCTTAGGCAGAAGCTAAAATAGCACCTCCTTAGAGAGCCAAGAGCCAGTGTATCCAGCGGTCAGAGTGGGACCACCCAGATTACAACTCCTCAGATCCTTAAGGGACACACTCAGGGGCAGATTCAGTGAGCACTGAAGCAAGTCTTGCCCCATAAGTGTGTCTCTAGCACAGAAGTTCTCCCACCATAGACACAGCTGATTCTCACAGCCAAGTGGCCTGGAGCTAAATTCCTCCCATTGATACCAATAGCAATCAAGGCTTAGCTACAACAAGACTATGCACAAAGCCAACAAAGCAGTGCACCAAGAGTATCCACCTCAGGTAATTGAGGAGGTTGAGCCACTGGGCCCTATAGGACACCTAGCACAGAAAACCACTCGATCAATGCAGGAAAGCAGCCAACATGCAGAAACAAAGAAACAGGTCACAAATGACAGAAATGGAGGAAAGCAAACAACTGGATATAGAGTTCAAAACCACAGTTATAGGTTTTTCAAGAATTTTCTAGAGACTGCCGATAAATTTAGTGAGACCCTTGAGGATATGAAAAAGTACCAGCTAGAAATTAAGCATACACTGACTGGAATAAAGAATAATATACAGAGATCCAACAGCAGACTAGAGGATCGCAAGAATCAAGTCAAAGATTTGAAATATGAAGAAGCAAAAACACCCAATTGGAAAAACAAAAAGAAAAAAGAATCCAAAAACATGAAGATGTAAGGAGCCTCTGTGACAACTTCAAGTGTTCTAACATCAGAATTATAGGGGTGCCAGAAGAAGAGAGAGAGCAAGATATTGAAACCCTATTTGAAGAAATAATGACAGAAAACTTCCCCTAGCTGGTGAAAGAAATAGACTTCCAAGTCCAGGAAGCACAGAGAATCCCAAACAAAAGGAATCCAAAGAGGACCACACCAAGACACGTCATAGTTAAAATGCCAAGGGCAAAAGACAAAGAAAGAATCTTAAAAGCAGCAAGAGAAAGGCAGTTAGTTACTTACAAGGGAGTACCCATATGACTGTCAGCTGATTTCTCAACAGAAACTTTGCAGGCCAGAAGGGAGTGGCAAGAAATATTCAAGTGATGAATAGCAAAAACCTACAACCAAGATTACCCAGCAAAGCTATCATTCAGAATTGAAGGTCAGACAAAGACCTTCACAGACAAGAAAAAGCTAAAGGAGTTCATCACCACCCAACCAGTATTATATGAAATGCTGAAAGGTATCCTTTGAGAAGAGGAAGAAGAAGAAAAAGTAAAGATAAAAATTATGACAAATACATATCTATCAACAAGTGAATCTAAAAATCAAGTGAATAAAAAATCTGATGAACAGAATGAACTGATGAATAGAATATAATCAGGGGCATAGGAAGAGAGTGGATTTACAATTCTCAGGGGGAAAAGGGTGTTGGGATTGGGGGAAGAGACTGGACAAAAATCGTACACCTATGGATGAGGACAGTGGGGAGGGGGATAAGGACAAAGGGTGGGGTGGGAACTGGGAGGAGGGAAGCTATGGGGGAAAAAAAGAGGAACAACTGTAATAATCTGAACAATAAAGATTAAAAAATAATCTATAGACAATGCAAAGAGTCATCAAAGCCCTTGTATTAAAGGAGTAAATAGTACCAATGGAACAGGGGAAAAAAGAAAATTGGGAAAATAGCACATCTGTCCTGAGACCTAAATAAGCCACTGACAGATGAAGAAATTCACTTTAACCTGATCATGAGGGATCTAAGTGCTAAATAGAAAAGAAATAAAGAGGAGGATAGATATTTGGAAAATTAGTGCATCAGAGAAAAAACAAAGCATAGTCACCATAATGACTCACTAAGAGTCCCTGCACTAAGGAAGTATATCTCATATGCTCACGTAATAAGATGCCTGGACCTCTCCACTCTGGGAAATATCGTTTTAGTGGGATACAACATTCATTCCTTGAGGTCATTTTGTAATTGTTCTCAACACTGTTGAAAATACTACATTCACAGATGACTCCATTCTTTCCTTTACTTAAAAAGAACTACTTTCAGCACCTCAAAGGAAATATTATGGAATTATATTATTTCCTTATATTGCTGAAATTGTACAATGAACTATAGTCATGTACCACTTGATGATGGGTATACATCCTGAGAAATGAGTCATTAGGCAATTTCCTTGACATTTGAACATCACAGAGTGTACTTACATAAACCTAGATGCTAAAGCTTATTACTGTGGTTGTATGTGCTGTGCTTATATACCCCTGGCAGCACAGTAAGTAGATTTCTTTACACAAGCCTCACCCCAGACGTGTGAGTAATGCATTGTGCTATGACATTAAGACCGCTATGACAACACTTAGGTGGCGGGAATTTTTCAGCTTCACTATAATCCTGTGGGGCCACTCAATATTCCATCTCTTGTTGACCAAAATGTCATTATGTAGTAGACAGCTGTACTGGAAACTACAAAATATATTTTATGCTGTTCGTACTTGGAAAATCTATTTCTGAAATATGCAGTTAACACCCCAAAACCTATTCGATAGCAACTTTGGAGCCACACTGCCAATTCTCCACGGCTCGTAGAGACCATATTGTTGTAACGTATGACTGAGTGCAACTTATAAGAACACCTGTGAGCCTTATTTCTAAGGCAGATAACCCCTGCACTAAGGAAGTATATCTCATATGCTCAAGTAATAAGATGCCTTTGTCCTGGTCCCTCCAACCACGACCCAGGCTGTACCATGTGAACAAGCGTTTCCTGCTTCCCTTGGAACGGCTTGTACTAAGTTCTGTCAACCCAGAGAGCTTTGGAGATAGCATGGGACCGACATAATTTCGTGGCAGGAGGAGAAATAGTACAGAACTAAGAATGAATATCACAGAGGCATATGCACAAACCTCAAATATAGGGCAAAGTTCAGACTCTGTGGAATCATGAATAGTAAATAGGACTCTAGCTGGTAACAACTACAACTGGAAGTACAGATTCAGTGAATGACAGAGGTGATCTGTCAAGGAGATGATATAACTTGAAAGATCTCTACAGTAGTTACAAATAACGTAAGTATTTTTTTAAAGAAACTTGTAAGACAATCTTAGAACAAAGCACTTAAGGTATCTGTTAGTGAGGAGCAAATAAAAGAGCCAGAGCTGTGAAGTTGAAAGAATACAGGATTCGGAACACAGGACACCACTTCTGCACTTTGCTCTGCTGCTTTAATAGCTGTGGTACATTTCGCAATTCATTCGGCAGTTACTTTATCCGTTCCATATGAATAGTCCCATGTGTTCATGGTTTTCAGTACTATAATAAGAATAAAAGTAGCCATTGATGGATAACATTGTGAGAAAAGTGAAGTGCCCTATAAATCAATATTTTAATTATTACTTGAGCAAAATAGTAACAACTTTTATTCATAGAGTGTCAAATGATAATACCCAACCATTGTGATATTCCCTTATCAACATCCCAGCAGGACCTGTTTATACAGGTTCGAACCCAATCAAAGTTTCTCCCAAGAGAAAGTAGGTTTCCTCATAAAAATGGATTTCCTTGGCTGAATTATTCCCCAGAAAGGCAGGTTTTCTTTTTATTATGGCCATATATTACAGTGAAGATAGAGCCCCGGAAACTTCATTCTGGGAACAAAAGACTGAAAGCTGACTTATATATGGACTGGAGACCATGAGAAGCGCAGTCTCCATTTGCATATTACTGAATTTTATATGCTTGAGAGTTTTGAGAATCTGGAGTCTCATCCTGGACCCACACAAAGAACATTAGTTGTGAGATAATATTAACCAGGACTTCATGCAGGATCAATGTATCTTCTACACACAAATACAAACAATGCAATCCTACAGGTGCTAGGTATTGTCCCTATAAAGTCTAGTGTTTATTCGTGTCCGTGGACTCTCTTTGCTAAAGGAAGATATGTTACCACTTTTATTTTACTGCATTTTGTTTTCACTTCGCTTAACAAAGATAATCTGAGGGTGCCCATAATACAACGGAAACATACCGACTAATTGGTTTTTAAATTTGTCAACATAGCTGAAAATATTAAAGAACATTAAAACATATTTTGTTAAAAACAAGTGTCGTTTAGTTTAACGTGTTGAATGAATATGTATTTATCTCCTAGAATTGAAAATAATGAGAATAATGGGGGAGAAAAGGATTAAACCTCTAAAGATAAAGAAAATTGGAAAGGAATGGCAGCAGATTTGATATCAAAGGAATTTTATAGCTTGAAAGCAGGAAGACACATTACAACATACTATGCAGACCAGGGAATGTGAAAAGTGAAGCCAGCATTCAGCAGGAAGGTAGAAAATAAAACTTTTATGTCACAAAACCCTGAAAGGGTTAGGTAGATGAAACCAGTTCCTTTTGTAGGATAAGGCTACAAACAGAAGCATTTGTTCAAAGTCTAAGAAGCAATTTGACTCCTAGAGTTTCTACCCCTTTATTGCCTCTTTATCTCCTGACAGGACTGGGCTCAGTGTCATAAGCACTGTTGCAGAAGAGTAGAACAAACATAATACATACAGGAATGCCTATGTGCTACAGAATATAACCAATTAGACTATTCCCTCCCCTTGGCCCCAAGAATGCTGAAAATAAGGAATAGGTACCTCAGGCAAGAGAACAGATTACTTTCTAGAAAACCTGGTCATCCCAAGAGAAAAATCTAAAGATCCTTATATTTGGATACTCAGCAACAAGTGTCCCCAAGACAGAAAGAGAGAGAGAAGAAGGGAGGGAGGGAGAAAGGAGAAAGTGAGAGTGAACATATATTGGATGCTGTACCCTGTCCCAATTCACTTTATGAGACCAGCGAACATCCTCCAGCTAATGAATGCTTAGGGCATCCATCCATCCCCTCACCTGGGAAAATGTCCTGGCCAAGGAGTAGCCACTATACTCTGATGGCTATAAACTCCACACCCCTGCCCCACAAGGCCAGTAACTCTCTCCTCAGAGCTAATGTTGCCCTGGCTCTCCCTCTTGAGATTGGACAAAAGCTAATCCCAGTTGAAAGACTACTAGTACCATCCTTGCTTATTTCCTATCCCAGACCAGGGTTTCTCTCACTCCTCTTCTCCCAAGTATGCTTACCCAAGAAATTAAACGCATCCAATTCTCTTTCTCTGGTTGTTTTAGGGACCTTGAACTAAGATCTTACTTGATTTTATTTGAATATATTAAGAAGAGATTTACATCTTTGACAGTTTGGGAATAGGTTCCTATGAAAATGGCAATAAAAAGAAGCAATTATTAAACTGCAGTGAAAATTTGTACAAGGATGAGAATAAAACAAGCATATTACACTATATGACTACACTATGGATAAAATAGCAATTTAATATATATATAAATATATGATGTTCTATAAATTATCATATATATCCTCATGTATATTCTCACATATATCAGCACATATTATCATATCTATATGAGATAAATGTATTGGAAGAATAGAGAAAGAAAAGACTTGCATGGGTATAGAGGGCAGCAGTGTGATAAAATCAAATCTGTTTCCCACATCAATGTCAATAAATAATCACTTAAAAATAAATGTCACTTATTTAGAAATATAGATGTAAATAGCAGAAACAGTTAAAAGTTGTGAAAGTTGATGTCTTGAAAGAGCAAAAAATGTAGAACAAGGAATATAGTTTTTAATGATAAACCTTAAGAGAACTGCTTGACTTTTAAAACATCATACATGTACTTATTTACAAAATACAGATTTTATAATATGCTAATTGATCCTCATGCTGTTGCGAAGATGGTGGCACCCACAGCCAATAAGGAGGGAATATGCTAATATTGCCCTGCCCTCAAAGATGGCAGCTCCCACAGCCAATAAGGAGGGAATGTGCTAATTGACTGCCATGTCCTCAAGGATGGTGGCACCTACAGTCACAAGATGATGGTGCCCAGTCCCCTTAGCCCTACAAAGGCTGCAGGTGCGGCAAGGGTGGGCCTGCCCCCAGGCACCTGGCCTTGCCATGTGCCTGCCTCTGGAGTCCCCCACTCCTCTCAGCCCTCAAGCCACCCAGGGCCGGACTGAGGTGCAGGCAAGCCTCAGATGGCAGCTTCCCAAACACCCAGGGCCATCAGAGGCTCAGGTAACCAGGGCCAGCCGAGGCTTGTTCTGTTGGCAGTGGTGGCAGTAGAGGTGTGATGGGGGCATCACCTTGCCCTGATTGCCTCCTACTCCTGAGGGCTCTCAGAATGTGAGAGGGGGCAGGCCAAGTTGAGGGAACCCACCCTCCAGTCCATGAATTTTCATGCACCAGGCCTCTAGTATTTACATATAGTTGATATTAAAAGTATATAAAGTACTAATTTTAGAAAACCCAGAAAAGTTATATTTGTAAATAATATAAAGTAAAATTATAAAAATATAATGCATATTTACATTAAAATATACATTTTTAAAAATATACAATATGTATTTTTAAACAAAAAAAATTTATACCTTCAATACACAGAGACAATTCTTTTTAATATTTTTGTAAATCTACTCAGTATTTTTTTCTTTGGTTATTTAATCTCTCACAATTTTAATTATTATATGTAATTTTATTTTATTTCATATTATATCACATGTATCTACTTACATTAATTACTTTTATAAGCATTTTTAGGAAAAATACTTCATCATATAAATTTTTTACAGAAGTCTCTATACATTTCTATTATAAATAATGCACATCTGTGAGCATAAAGCATTATTCTCTGTATTTTTGCATCTGCTGATATCCACTGACTATTATGCCCAAATCTATCAGTTTTAGAGGCTTTCACACTTGAAATCATTTCAACAAAAATGTTCCCCCATAAAACAATTTAAAGGTATGGTGGGTTTCATTATAATGAGATGTTACCTATGTAAATGATTTTCCAGTTCTTTGGTTTCGGGAGTTTGCCATCTCCCTCTGGGTAACTTTTCACTTTCTAGTACAACCTCAAGCTTTCCCTTATGAGCACTAAAACCAATAAGTCATTCATTTTTCTTGCTGCATTTATCTCTTCTGTCATTGAATTCATTTCAATCTCTCTCAAGGGTGTTATCATCTTCCCTTCCTGTCTTCTCAATTCACATATATTTAAGAAACTGTCTTTTTTTTTTTCACAAAACACGAATTCTTCTTGAAGGTCTTCTAATGACTTATTTGATTATATGTGCTGTTGTCCTACATTAGTAATTTTTTAAAGATTTCTTATCTTCTAAGCTTGTTCATTTTGTACAAACTTTATGTTTTCCCCCAGGTATCAACCTTGTTCATTTTCTTCTTCAACTAATGTGCATTCATGATACTCATGTTTTTTAACCCCCAATGAGTTAAGAGCAACCATTGAATCACACGATATGCCAGGCATCTGTTAGATGTGTTAATTATAATACCTCATTTTTTTTCTTTACTCTAACCCTGTAAATTAGGCATCAGTGCTATTCCATTTTTACATTAGAGGAAACAAACACCAACTGTAATGCGAAACACAGGAAAAATAATCATGGGAAGAGTTAGCCATTGGTTCTTGCTTATTGGTTAGTTTTAAATAACTAAATTAAAATCAGTAAAGTTGACATTTTCCTTTCCCCTCAGTGCTTAAGTGACTACCTTTTCATTTGATTTTCCCATTTCCTGAGCTAAATCTTTGTAGGAGTCCATTAGCAACACTTTGAAAATTAAACATCAGCTACTGGATTCTGACTTCCTAGCATTCAAATACATGGCTCCTGGTGGGAAAGTGCACTTGGAGAACATTGTTAATAGACTGTATTAAATCCATCTCTACTTCTGGGGGATAAACTATTTAAAAAGCAAGATCTAGTTAAACACCACTACTTTTGTATAGAGTACTTTATACATAGAAATTATACCTTTCCTATTTCTAAGGGAGTACATTTAATTACTTCATTTTTTCCCATTGTTTTACATCAGCAAGTTTTTAAAGACTTGAGTGACTAATATTCATAAAGTATTCATCTAATGTGAAGTGTCTGATACCAATGGTAATCCTTAACATTTTTTTAATTTTAATGATAGGAAGAAACAGCCCAGAGTTAAGATGAATCAGGGATTACGGGCAATAATACTCCATCGTCTTTCTTTTCTTTATATTGGACTTAATCCTGGTCTTTGTCTTGTTTGACCTACATTAACCTTGGTAATGCTTCATTATAGCAGCTATGTACCACAGGACTCGGTTGACACTAGACCCCCTATTGTGCTTAGACAATGCCTGACAACATCTTAGAAAAATCATGGCTTTGGCACAAACTCGGTGGTGGACCTAGACGGACAGCAGTTGGCTTGCCAGTCAACTGTACTCTCTAAAGCTGGCTAACTGAATGGAATACTTCTCATGGTAGCATTTTTGTGGCCACCACAGTCCCCTAGTATTCCCTAATGAGTCACTAGACCTGGTGGCATCTCAGGGATTTTTCTGCATTAGTCTGTGCCTTGACTCTGGATTCTTTTGGATACTCCCTGCTATTCTCTGTGCTCTTATCTCTCAGAAAGACCTGTGGCAGCTCTCAAACTACCCACCATCCTAGTGTAATCTATTACTGGCACACTGTCCTAGGGTAATGAAGGGAGAGTCCTATAAGGAAGAGTTGTGATTGCCTGCACTTTATCATTATACCCTAGGCACTGCAATGACCATTCGCAATTCTTCTAACACAAGAGTTTGTAACTTTTGATAATTAAATCTTGCACTAATTTATATGAGAGAATTATAACAATTTACAAGTTACAGTATACATGGCTATTCTCAGAACTCAAGAGTTCTAGTCAGTCCTAGAGGAGGTGCCATTATACTTGGATATTTAGAGCACAATTTCCATCCTGTCCCTTTGTGAAAGGGACTAGCTTAATCCAACCAATGAGAGTGCCTTATAAAAGCATTAATAATCAGAATCAGATTCACGTTCTCATCAACTTGGACTGAAGAGTTAGCCTCCTCATAGGATCATAGGCACTGAGAAATTAAGTCCACTCAAGGAAATGAGGACATGTACATACACTCTTACCTGCTGACTCTAAGAGCACAATCACATCAGTACATAACATCCCAACATTATTTCACCCTACAAAATATTGGTTATTGACCTATGTACAGTTCATTCTTGGCAGAATATGGGTTGACTGTCAGCTACCTCAATCTGGTCTAATTCCTTTCTTCACCCTTCTAGAACACTCTTCTGAAATACCTTGTCCATGAACCTTCAAAGATGAACAAACACTGCAAGCAACTCTACAAAGAAAACAACAATCTAAATCCACATGGAGAAAGAAGTGTTCTCCCTCATAAGCAGAAAAGCCTTTGGAAACAGTTCTGTCTCGACAATACACAAATACGCAGAGCTCTAAACGGACCACTTCCCCGTCTCATTCTAACATCTCTTCATTAAAGTTAATAGTTCCTTCAAAATGTCCCCAAAGTACAATAGGATGCTTACTTTGCATTGATAAAGGATCCTTTTAGATGGTTACTATCAACAGGGAAACAAAAGGTCCAATTCAGCTACTTAAGTCCTTACCTCAGAGATTACTAACGTTTATAGCTGTAACATGTCATCTTTCCCCTGCTACTATCAGTTCTATAGGCATTTACAAACTCTCTTGAGTTTCAGCCAAGGGGACCTCTTTACCTGTAAAACCATTAAATCCAACATCTTTAAAGTACTAGGTGTCCAATTTTTAAAAATCTTAGTCTGTACAATGTAATTTAAGGTAAATTTCCTGCTGAATCCCCTCTGTAACTCACCTTTAATATATCATTTCCTAAATCTTCTAGAATATAGTTAGTACTCTTTGTAAAAGACTCTCAAACCGATTACATTACACATCCAATTAATTAAATTCTAACTTATTTACACTCAATACTGTAGCTGTTAGAAAATTCGCCCTTATCTAGCCATGCCTACCTTGATATTAAGTCTGCTCTCTAGAAACATATAAAACATCTGATCCTCCAAATACTGACAACATTTATCCTATTTTCCCTCTTCATGCTAAATAAGCCTCTTTCCTTCTATTATTTCTCATAATATATGATGTAGGATCTTTTAAACAGCATGGGTTTACTTAGCAGGAAACAGATGTTTTCCTCTATTTACTACATATAGGAAGTTGGGGACATCTCTAAGCCTAATTTTCACATCTTGAATATGCTATGGAGAGACTAGTGCATACTTCATAAGGCAATTATGAAACTTAATTAAAATTATGCATTTAAATCAGATAGCACATACTTGGTACATAATAGCTTGTGATTGTCCTGGGCACTTTTGTCTGGATAATCTTCAGTTTATATCTTTCTTAACATATTTTATTCAAATTTGAGCACATTAACCGAGATGTGATCTGGCAGGCACCATTTTCCTGTTAACATTACTGAAAAGCACCTTCCTTGTCAATAGCTGCATATTATACTTATATTCAGTTAAACGCTTCCTCTCTGAAGAGTGTACTACATGTCCCTTCTTTAGTCACAGTTGTTGCTAAGTATGTACCAGTGATAATAAGTCAAATTGAAAGGTAGAAAGTACAAGCATGAGATAAGAAGACATTCCTGATTGCTGACACTTACCAGGTAAGAAGCTATATAGACATGTAAATAAATAGTTGTGTTATACATAGAACCTGTGTGATAAGAGCTATAAGGAAAAAAGTAAAAAATGTTGCCAATGCACAGAGATAATTTTCAAATGCTTGTACTCTGAAAGATATCAGGAAAAGTTCTTATTAAAGAGAAATTTGATAGGAGTCCTAATCTATTTATTCATTCATCCATCCATCTATTCATTCATTACTCAATACTTGTTTCAATGCTCTAGTTTCTATGCTGCCTCAAGGAATGGCTGCAGATAAGACAGTGATAACAATATGGCTCTTGTCCCTATATCTAGTAGAAGAAAAAATCAGATAAATAATTATGTCAATAATATACTATATTTATGAAACAAATTTTTAGGGGTGAAAAAGACAGGTTTTAGGAAATTTTAGAAATCAAGGGGACCATGAAAGAAGCACAGGGCTGCAGACCAACAGAGGTACATCTCCATAGAATAGGGCAGCTGAAAAGCTGCAACTGGTACATTTCCACAGAATGAGGGGTCTGGGAACAGAAAAAAGGTCTATATTTAAAAAATAAAGAGAAGGAAGCCCTTCACCCAGAAGGAATAGAAGAAAGCCCAAAGGGAATAGGAAAACAATAAAGAAAGGGGGGGGGCGGGGATTTCACATGTCCCATGTGAGGTTCGACCTTTGAGCCTAGGACTATAGTAACCAGTCTAAGGGAATAGTGACCAATCAGAGGGGATATCAAGGCTCCAGGATCTGCAGGCTTTATAAGCCATAGGGAAAAGGAACTCAGTGGGACCCTTTCCCCATCCCCACGTGGGAGTCAGTACTTGTTCTTTAATAAATTTCCACCTTTGCTATACCACATTCTGTCTGTGGATTCATTCTTCGACTCTGGTGAACAAAGAATCTAGGTTCCAGTCCAAAAATTCCATTTCAAAAAAATCCATGATGTCCAGGATGCTAAGAGAACTCATGATTTAGATCTAAGAGCAGGCTTAGTTACAATCTGAGGAGTGTTGCTAGATTCAGAAAACAACATACAGAATGCCCATTTAAATATAAATCTCAGATAAAGAATACTTTTATGGTAAATATGCCCCAGGCAGTATTTAGAACTTACTTATATAATAAATTACTTGCTGTTTAGATGAAATTCAAATTTAGATTAGGTGTCGTTTATTTTATTCAACAACCCTAAATCTTTTGGATGAATTAAGTAGGCATTTTCCCACGTGCAGGATTTGAGGGGGAAACTGAGAGACCATATGAACTGGAGGAAATAGTATCTAAAAGGGCTTGAGTGACTCCATACATTGTGAGGCAGACTAAAAAGGGGTAATTCCAGAAAGATGGAAAAAATATTATAAACAATGTCAAGAAGATTGAGTTCTATTCCTTAGGGCAACTAGCAGCTATTTAAAGGACTTTTGCATGGCCCAATGACCAGTCCCGTTGCAGTTAAGGGGCAGATTTCTCTGAAGGCAGAGGAAAGGAATCAATCTAGAGGAGCAAGAGTACAGAGCAGGGCATTCTTGGCAGAGGAAGTAGTTTAGTAGTTTGAACAAAGCCATAAAAACAAAGATGTGCAAAGCTTGTGCATTCAGGGAAGAGTGAACTGGTTACATTGTAAGGGGCAGAGCAAGAGGAAATTAAACTAGAAAGTGAGGTTGAGGCCACTTTTTTTTTAGGGCACTTAAATGGAAAAGCTTTAGACTTAATCTCTAGGTAGTGGCTGAAAGATTTTAAATGGATTATCATTATTATCCTATTTCTCACTTTGAGAAAATGGCCAGGTTAGCCTGACTTCCAAAAAACGTCAGGTGCCATAAAGTCAGTGATGCTTCTCCGGTGAAGTTGAAAATAAGATCAAGTTAGGGGAGACATGATTAAAGTACTCTCACTCTAATCAAATACTGTAAAATAAAAAAATATAAATATGTATATAAAGAAATATGTATAGGCTAAAAATGACGCTCTAACTTGTTTTGTAGAAACTTAGATCTTAAAGCACTAAGATTAGCATTTTGAGTGTAAATAAAACCCAGGGCAGATAAATCTAAGGGAAGTGTTATGCTAAGACTTGCAAACATTTTCTTCTTCTACCTTGCCTTTCCAGATCCAGATTCTCCTCCTCCTCTTCATCTTCATCATCATCATATCACCATGAGATGTAACTTTTATCCTCATTTTATCAATAAGTTATTGGTGTCACAGTGAAGTGGCAGCCTGCCTCCAAAGACAGGAGATGTAATATCATAATGACATATTCAAAACATGTGAGTCTTATTGTTTTAAACCAGCTAAACCCTAATGAATTGAACACCTCTCCCCCTGTTCCCGTGCCTCCCCAAAAAATAAGTGTTAAAAATAAATATACAGTGGCCACTGGATGGGGGGAAAAAAATAAGATGCAGAAAATAAATATCCTCAAGGCCTGTAAGGATCATCAATTTGGATTGGTTGTCAAAAGCAAAAGTTTAGATCCTCTCTAGCCAGGCTGCAACTCAACAGAGATGTTCATAAAAGCCACTTCTGTTTCATCTACCATGTGTTTCATCTATTATACATACATCTTGTCAATGTTGCAAAAGAAAGAACAAGCACATCTAGCTCTGTATCCCAAGAGCAGATCTGCCTTTGACAGGCAGATCGCTGACCAACTTGACAGACACGATGTGCACAGGTCAGAATTCCAGTCCATGAAGAACCGCTGCCGCTACTCTTATTCTCCGCATTACGACCAGTAGAGTAACCCCCCTCATTAAGCTGGTAGTGGAAAGGCACATACATCATCATAAATGCATCCAGGGGGTATAGAGAATGAAGTACTCTAAGATTTAAGCAAAAGGAGAGGTGCAGGTAGGTAAAAACATGTGCTAGAGTTGACTAAATAGAAAACTTTGGAGTTTTGTGGAAACAGAATGGAATGCCCAAAGGCTTCTCATAAAAGAGTCCAATAGGTTGGTTTCCAATGTAAAGCAAGAACTGAAAAGAGCTTCTCCCTTAGTATGAGAGTAACATAGAATTAAAAGTGCTCTACATTTAGTAAGCTTGATAATCCTATATAATAAAAGGGTAATATGCAAATTGACCCAAACAGCAGAGCCACTGGGAATGACTGGTCACTATGACACACACTGACCACCAGGGGGCAGACGCTCAATTCAAAAGCTGCCCCCTGGTGGTCAGTGCACTTCCACAGGGGGAGCTCTGCTCAGCCACAAGCCAGGCTGATGGCTGCCAGCACAGCAGTGGTGGCAGGAGCCTCTCCCGCCTTCTCAGTAGCACTAAGGATGTCCAACTGCAGCTTAGGCCTGCTCCCTGCTGGCAAGTGGGCACCCCCTGAGGGCTCCTGGCCTTCCAGAGGGATGCCTGATTGCCAGTTTAGGCCCAATCCCCTGGGGAATGGGCCTAAGCCAGCAGGTAGACATCCCCCAAGGGGTCCCAGACTGCAAGAGGGCACAGGCTGGGCTGAGGGACCCCACCCCCAACCCCCAAGTGCACAAATTTTTGTGCACCGGACCTCTAGTAAGTGAATAAATAAACAAGATGTGTCTCAAATGTTTATACTGAATGGAGGGAGGGTGTGTGAGGAATCTTCTCTGAACATTAATAAACAGAACACATCATGTGATGTGTTCATAGCACTTGGTTAACAAGAAAAACATGAAGCCAAGAATGTAGCTTAAAATGTCAAGTCTCAAGACTTACAGGCAGTCCAGGGCAACCACTAAAAAAATTTAAAAGATAACAATTGATATATTAACAGGTGGGATAAAATAGAATTATATGCAATGCTCAAATGAAACGAAAAAAAGAGGTGAATAAAGAAAAAAAAGGGCAAGTCAACAAATAGAAAACAATTACAAACAGGGTGGATAGTAATCCAAAGATATCAACCAATTTAAATATGAATGGTTTAAGTACACCAATGATAAGTGAGAGATGAGAGTTCATTAAAAGCAAGAATCATTATGCGCTGTCCAAAAGAAACCCACTTTAAATATATTCCTAGAAGTGAGATCCCTGGGTCAAATGGCAGTTCCATATTTAATCTGTTGAGGAAACCCCATACTCTTTTCCACAGTGGCTGCACCAGTCTGCATGCCCACCAGCAGTGAACTAGGGTTCCCTTATCTCCACATCCTCACCAGAATGTGTCATTTCTTGATAGTAGCCATTCTGGAAGTTTTGAGGTGAAATACCTCATTGTCATTTTAATTTGCATCTCTCTGATAATTAGTGACTGTGAGCATTTTTTCTTATGTCTCTTAGACACTTCTCTAAGAGGACATACAGATGGCCAAGTAGGTTCTAGGTTTTTTGTCCATTTTTAAAAATTGGATGGTCTGTCTTCCTTTTGTTAAGGTGTATGAATTCTTTATATATTTTGGAAATTAACCCCTTATCAGATATATCATTGTTCTCCTATACAGTGATCTCTCTTTTCATTTTGTTGATGGTTTCCTTTTATGTGTGGCTTTTTATTTTAATGTAGGCCCATTTATTTACCTTGGAGATGTATCTATAAACACCAATCAGAAAGAATATACGCACCCCTATGTTCATAGCAGTGCTATTTACAATCACTAAGTTCTGGAAACAGCCCAAGTGCACACCAGTAGATGAGTGGTTTAAAAAAGCTGTGGTACATTTACACCATGGAATACTATGCAGTTATAAAAAGTAAGAATCTCTTACTCTTTGAGATAGCGTAATACTATCCAGGTCCCTCCATGCTAAGTGAACTAAGCTATTCAGAGAAAGACAAATATCACATGATCTCACTTATATGTGGAATCTAATTAGCAAAATAAACTGACAAACAATATGGATCCAGAGACATAGAAGCATGGATCAGACTGACGAATCTCAGAGGGAAGGTCGGGTGGATGTGGTGGGAAGAGATTAAGCAAAGAATTTATGTGCATATATGCATAGTCCACTGACATAGACAATAGTGAGGTAAAGGCCTGGGAGGGGATGGGGGTGGGGTCGATGGGGTAAATGGGGGGGGGGGAAGAGGGACATCTGTAATAATTTCAACAATAAAGATAAAAGTAAAGTGATAAAAAAAGATACACCATGCTAACACTTATCAAAAGAAAGTGGGCAGAGCTATATTAATTTCAGATAAAGGGTGCTACAGCCAAAGAAAATTATCAGGAGTAAATTGGGGCATCACAAAAAAGATAATGGGGTCAAGTCCCAGGGATATGTAATGATCCAACATATACGCACCTAACACAGCACCAACATGAGGGATGCTGAAACCATCCTCATGTGGCGAGAAGAGGCACCCTTCACATCAAGACTGGTGTGTTGAAAGTGCAGCACAGTCAAGATATGGGCATCAAGCAGCTACATTTCTTCCTCTTGTTCCTACAAACCTTCTCTGTGGAAACAGGTCTTCTTCTCTTGCCCTCTGTTGCTTTTTACATCCTTAAAGAGTAAATAGTATGTCCATCCATGGAAATAATAAAAGCTCTGAGCTTTAAATCCAGGCCTGACCTTCTGCATGTGAGAAGCCTGCAGTGGGACAGGGACTCAGCCAGCTTCTCTCCCTACCAGCGTGTGGCTTCTGACATCTCCATGGCTGGAGATGAAAAGACAGAAGTATAGAAACAGAAAGCTCGCTCTCTCTCTTTCCTGGCACTGAATGTACATTGGCTTTTACATGCATATTTCATGTGCATGTACATGTCTAGGGCTGTAGAAGGGGTTTTGTGAATGTGATGGTTAATTTTATGTCTCAGCTTGCCTAGGTCACTGTACCCAGATATTTGGTCTAACAGTCTGGACGTTGCTGTGAATGTCATTTTTAATGAGATCAACATTTAAGTCCATAGACCTTGAGTAAAGCAGATTAGCCTCCATTCAATGAGTTCCAAACATTAAGAGAAAAAAGACTGGCATGACCCCAAGGAAGAGAGAATTCTCCCTCCAGATTGTCTTTAGATTCAAGCTGCAACATGAACTTTTTTCTGGGTTTTCAACCTGCCAGCCTACCCTAAAGATTTTGGATTTGCCAGCTTCCACAATCACATAAGCCAGTTGCTTCAACTGCATACACACACACACACACACACACACACACATACACACACGCACACACTCTCTACTTCTTCTGTTGTTCCGGAGACTCTGCCTAATACAGTGGGATTTGCTGACATATGCCCTTTGTGAGGATCCCCCATCTCTGGTTCACTGGCAAGGCTGATACATGTCTGCAGGGCCCCTTAAATCAGCCCCCTCAGTTGCTGCTTTTCAGTGTCCCTGTCTGAGCATCACCCTGGATAAAGTTCCTTTAAGAAGAATAACTAAGTTTGTTTGGTTGATATCCAGCTAGCTCTCCCCCCAAAAGACACACACACACACACACACACACACACACACACACACACACACACCAGATTAATAAGAAAAGTCCACATGGACAGGATAAAACACTAACAATATCACAATTTATACTTCTTTGTTACGGTCTGCTGCAGGCAGAATCTCATCCTTTATTTTTCTCAGGCCTGTGTCCCCCAAGCTGTGGGGGACAAACATGAAGTCATCAGAAAAATCTCCTTGGAGCCCCATCTCTCTCACACAGACCTCAGGAGAGGTGACACATCTCATAACATACTGATTCTTCTGCATAAATCGTGTCCCAACCTCTAACTCCTGCATCTGTCTCCACACTCCTCTATAGCCTGGAAGTTAATGGCTACAAACTCTCTCGTCTAAGATGCCCTTTGCAAATCAGCTTCAGTCAGTCTAGCCTTCACAGTATTTGGAAATTTGTCCCAAGGCTTCAGAAAAAAGAAAAAAAATGGAAATGAAATGTACAAACACACGTGACTCTAGGTATTGATTTTCTTGCAATTCTTGAATTGGTCTTGGCCCTTTTCTCTCTCTCAAATCTCAATCAGTCATGCTGCTGCCTCAGCCATGCCATGGCATTGGGTAACTCCTACTTTTGTTTTAGGTCTCAGTTTACATGTTATTCCACCAGAAAACTATCTCTAAACCTCCTATTGGTCTCCTTGCTAATAGTAACTTGGTTTCCCCCGGTAAGTACTCATAAGCATCCTCCTCCAATTGTATGTTTAACTGTTCATCATCTCAACTAACACATGCATAGCATAAGGACAGACTTCACATGTATCTAGCTCAAAGTTGTGTACTCAGAGCCTAGTATAATGGCAGAGTGCATAGGCGCCCAACAAACACGTATTCATTGACCTTTTGATTTATGCTTGGCACTCATTATTGGGAAAAATTAAATCATGTGAAATTTGGTCACATGAAAAAGGCAATAAACGGGATTTCACCTGTAGTCTAGTTTGGTATTGAATGTATTTCAAGGGAATAGTTACAAAATTATTAAGAAACCCCCTGAAACTCTGTTACAAAATATAATAGCAGGATTTTAAATAAATTAAAACCCCAAAATCTATTTAAACATTTTTTGCATGTCAAAGAGGAAGTAAAAGGAAATTGGTGTGTGTGTGTGTGTGTGTGTGTGTGTGTGTGTGTTGGGGGGGAGTCGTAGGGGGGCGGATGCACTAAGAATACAATTGTTGATATCCTTGTGAAGTCAGGGTATTGAAATAGTTTTTACAACATCTTGAAGCAAATAGGTAAAAATTTAATCATTAAGAAATGACATTTAACATTTTCTGTCCTTTAAGGATCTTAAAACTTCAATGTTAGAAATTGTTCTTTGTACCTTCTACTAATATGAACTGAGAATTAAATATGGGTGCCTTTTTCTAATATAGCTAAAAATGACAGAAGATAAATGCCAATTCCTAGCAATTTGTAATTTAAGTAGTAACTGAGTTGATATATCATTGTAAAATATTGGTTTAAAAAATCATCTAGTTTCTTCTTTAAAAGTAAAATTCTAATTAAATGAAAACACTTTCAACTATTTTTCTTCATTTATTCAATTTGTCATTTGACGGTGAAATTGAAATAGATTAGCTAGACTTTCCTAATGATACCGTTATAATTAACTAGTTATTAATAGAAAAGGAGCAAAATGAGGCCAGACACTTATAGGCATGTCATTTGGGCAGCTTCACCAGGAAGTTGCAGTGTCACACTCCCCAGGCAACCACCAGCTCATTCCCTGCAAAACACTGGGGCGCTGGGGTCCAACAAAGGCATGAGCATTGAAGTTGGGGTGACACAAGGAAGGTCCTTACCTGTCAGTCAAACCTGGACACAGAGAATATCGGCCAGATTAGGCAGGGCCACTGCAAGCCCATGAGAATGTGGGTACTGTATACGTAATCCCCCCGACAAAGGAGTGTTTGCTCTCTGGCCTCTTGGCACTCACATTCACCTGTGCGGCCCATGGCCATGCAGACCCCACACACAACCAACGAACCCATGGACTGCGACTGGGAACACGAATTAAGCTCGCCTGGTGCTAGACTGGACATTACTCCGACATGGGACGGAAAGTCTGGACCCTGGCTCCGATTCTAGCTCTCCTAAAGCCACAGCTACACTTCTGTGTTGGATGGAGGCAGGAAAATGGGACCTTGGAAACTGGGGTTTGATTCCACAGAAATTAAGTTTTCTACAATACCTCATCCTCCTGTGTGAGTCTTAGAAAATTCATTTCTCAGGATATCACAAGAAGCAAGAACCCATTCCCACCAGCAACCAGTGGGGTCAAGAACCTCTCTCTGCCAATAACACTAAGTCTTCACAAAACCATGTTTGTCACTACCTTGGCTATTTGTAAGAATTTGATATAATAGTTAAGGATTTGTTTCAATCTCTCTTAAATGAACAGAGTGAAACCAGCACTCCTATAGGTCCCAGGGGAATAGTGCTTAAAGCAGACACTGTTGTAACCCTCAGGCCTCAAGGAAACTTGAGCCTTTTTTTCTCTGTTCTCATCTCAGTTGCTTAATCATCCAGTCCATATTGTTCCTTCCACTGACCTTCAATAATAATTGAATTTGCTTCTACAGACTGAAGGAAATCATTAATTAACTCAACATCACTTTGGTACCAATAACTTAAGTGGCTTCACTTTCAATGCTTAGCTAATGAATGGATATATTTTGCCACAATAGTGTTTTATTCATAATGCATTTCAATATATGCATTTTTATTGCTCTTACTGGATACATATAATTCTAGGGAGAGCCAAAGTAAGCTCATTCCTAAAAGAGAAAACAAACATACTTTAAATAAAGGAGAATTAAAAATTAAAAATACAAGTTAGGAACAATTTCTAATAATAATATCCAACTCCCAAATTATCTTTCATTGCCAAAGATGGCACTTAACAAATTTAAAATTTAGTAACAAAATGATTTGTAATATACCATCTTAATATTAAGAATGGAGACAAATTGTAATGAAAATAAACACAACAATGTTTAAGTTATTTTATTTTAGTTATTTTTATTTTATAACTTGTGATAATATCACAGACCAAAAATGATAGAACTAGGCGCCTTGTTTTTCTTAGCAACTCAAATAATTGGTCAAAATGCATTGCCTTTGGAAATGCCCAAACTGCATCTTTCCTTATCTCTTTTCCTGTAAATCTTTAAACACACAGGCATTTCAGGTTAAACTTGATCAGTACACTTTTGATTTATTGTCCCTTAAATCACTCAAAAGTTGTTTCTAAAACATTAATTCATGACAAATGAGATTATTGAGCCATTTTAAAATACTTTTAAGACATTGTCTTTAGAGACAAAAGAAAAGTCATGCTTCTCTGGATGTCACTAGACTGAAATCCCAGCGAGAGGTCTAACTTTAGAACACTAAAAGTCAGAACGGATTATCAACTTGAAAAAGCACATCGTCTACTGGGATTCTCTAGTAATATCCAATCTTCTCTCCATGTCAATGGATTTGATAGTTAATAAATTGAACTTGGACTTCAATTTGGAGGCTTTCCTAGTGATTGTCTTTGATTACCTGACGGTTTCACCATTTACCTATGAAGATGACACCTAAAGAGAATAACTCTCCTTAACTGTGGGATAAATTAATCTTTTTTATAATTGCGAATTTCACTCATATTTGCAATTATGTTTATATTAGCAGTAATAAGAACATGTTAATTCCTTGAAATGAAACATTTTCAACTGGTCTGGTAACAATAGTAATAAAATTATGGTAATAGTAAAAATAATCCTCTAGTCAGTCTTTACAGTATGTGTTATGGATATGATTTATATGAATTATCTAATTCTCCACAGGCTGTCCCTTTGAATTGAATACCATTGGTTCTATCTAAAGGCAGAAAAACTAAATTTCTCAGAATTTAAGATATTTGACCACTTTTGCACTGCTAGAAAATTTCAGAAATCAGACTGCAAACCCAATTCTATCACACATGCACTAACACACTTTGTAACCCTCTCTTCCTCATAATATTAACGTGAGCATTTAAAATATATTTCTTATCATAAAAATTAGGTTTATGCTCTTATTTTAAAATTGAGGCGCTTAACTTTTTTAAATTTCTTAGAATAATATTTTTAACAAACATGGATGTACTTACATCATGCTAAGTGAAATAAGTTAGACAGATAAAGACAAATACCATATGATTTCACTTACCTATACACAAAACAAAATTTTTTTAAAAAGACACAGACATAGTTACAGAGAACAAACTGATGGTTACCTCAGGGAAGAGGAGTGAGGTGGATGAGTGAAAAAGGTGAAAGAATGTAAGAGGTACAAACTTCTAGCTATAGGCTAAAGAAGCCACAGGGATCTAATATACAGCACAGGAAATATAGTCAATGGTATCAACTTGTGCAATGATAGATAGCTAGCAGCTTTATTGTGGCGATCACATGGTAAGATATATAAATGCTGAACCTGGATGCTGTACACCTGAAACTAATATAATTGTATATCAACTATATTTCAATTAAAAAAACACCTTGATGCTACTTTTTAAAAATCTTGTCTCTTTACTGATGTTCCCACAGAGCAATGGGCTCCCACATCAAAACTATACTGGATCTTACATGGGAACAGTCCCATGAAGCACAGAAAGTTGAAGAGTTGGAAGAGCCCACTGATGCCTCCAGGCCCTCAATTTTTTTCTACCAGATACTTCCACAGCTCCTGAATTCCCACCAGGAGATGTCTCTTAATATGTCCGGAAGACTTCTGTTTAAAGATATACCATACCTAGGATTTACTACTTTTATTATTATGAGTTAACTTTATTTGAAAGTCAGGTATATGTGCTGACAAGTTGAAGAAACTGACATTTGTGTTTTGATGTGGGATTAGAGAAATTATCCACACTAATAAAAGAGAAACATGCAAATTAACCATTACTCTGCCACTCCACTATACCCACCAGCCAATCAGGAGTGAGTATACAAATTAACCCAACTAAGCTGGTGGCGGCCACAGAGCTGGAGCGAGCAGGAGGCTTGGGTTGCCCCTGGA
>PVJC01010114.1:0-44377 GCA_004026665.1 Murina feae
AAAAAAATGCCCTTCCTTTCTTACCCAACTGTATCTCAATCTTCTCTCCAGCTGCCAAAAATAGATCTCTTCAGGCACCTGTTAAACTCACAAGCAATATTTTGGATGTGCTCTTTGGCAGTAATCTATCCTTAATATTTTTGTGTTTCAAAGAAACCCAAAGAATACAGTTGAATAATGGGGAATAATTTCAATGGTGCATGCACACTGTCATGAAGAAATTAAGAGGAAATTGTGTCAAAACAAAATGTTCACATTATAAAATAAAAAGAAGAAAATGGTTTTCAATGCCTAAGGACTTCTAGAAAAATATTTCAATCCCACTAGACTGAACTTTGAAGCTATCGCCATTGTTTGTAAAAATTCTTAAAGCAGAAATACTGTCTCACCCAGCACTTGAAAATAGATAAATATACTCTTTTGAGGAACATCATGAACATCTTTAAGAAACTATTTTGGCTATATCAGCTATAAGCAATGGTACTTGGAAGAGACACATTGATATTCATTTCTATATTCACCACACAACCATAGAATTTTGCCCAGTTGTCATCTCTTGAAACAGTCTCAGGACTATATACAATTTTCAACAAGTACTAACTAGGTGATAATATCATCGACTAAGTGTAAAGAGGTTTAAACAAAACTGATATGGCATTTACTTTTTTCGACAGGTCTTTCTCCTTTTTCCCAACATTTGCTTTCATCTATAGCAGCTTCAATTTTTCCTATTCTGTATAAATTCCTATATTTTAAAGAATCTATCAATGCAAAGAAGTTAGTCATTTCCTAAAATGTTCTGAACAGCACAACGAAGAGAAAATGATAATGATACATTTAAATAGCTGAATTTTCTTGTGTCTCTAAATAAAAGCTGTTTTATCTTACTAGTACTGGTTATAACATGAAAACCTAATCAGTAAACAGTTTTCTTTTTTTAAACACACAGACACACACACACACTGTGTGTGTGTGTGTGTGTGTGTGTCTGTGTGTCTATATGCATATATTGATTTCAGAAAGGAAGGAAGGGAGACAGAGAGATAGAAACATCAATGAGAGGGAATCATTTAACTGGCTGCCTCCTGCACACCCCTCACTGGGGATCAAGCCCAAAACCCAGACATGTGCTCTGACCGGGAATAGAACCGTGAACTCCTGTTTCATAGGTTGATGCTCAATCCATTGAACAACACTGCTGGGCAGTAGTTATTTTCAATAATTTTTTATACTTATACTCATTTAATCAGGATTAGTACCCAGAGCATGTGATCTCCTGGTCAAATTCAGTGCATAGTACATCACACCCACATGAAACGGTTCAGCTTGCTTCTCAGATGAATGGCAATCCTATACCAAACACGTTGGTATGTGGTAGGGAAATGCCAAACGGTTTTGAAGAATGGTAAGAGGAAGCTGCTCCAAATATGGAAATCCAGCACACTGCACTTGACATGTAGAAATGATGTGGTTTTTCAGAAAATTTTAAAGTTTAAAATAGCTATTAATCAATAGGTAGGATGTTGAAGGCAGGCCTAAGCAGGAAGCAAATTATTTAAGTCCTGTGATCTTTCCCAGGTGGAGCTTTTGCTTTGTTTAGTTTGTCCCATTTTATGGCACATCTGGGTTGCAGTTCAGCTTCTGGAGCTCCACTGGCCGCCATGTCTTCCTGAAGATGTTTGAAGTGAGTTCTCTATGTGTGGTTTTTCACTACAGTTTGTAAATGCTTGTCCTATATTGAGTCCCTCTTTCTCTCAGAGGGCTCAGCAATCAGAGGATCAGGAAAATCAGATGGCACAGTCTGAGCAGCCACCTGCCTTCCCTGTTATGATGTATGCGTTTCCCTGAGCCTGCAGTAAGTTGAGGAGCGAACTCCGTTCTAATGGAGTGGCATCTACATTCCTGTAAAATGACCATAGTTGTTCTCTTGTGAATCCCTTTTACAAATTATACAGACATGTTTAGCATGGTGTCCAAATGGAAACAGGGTGTGGAAGCTCTATAACTGTTTCCACATGATCCACATCAAAAGCTACCTCTTCGAGGCAACCAAGCCCTGTTCTCAGTTCCTATAAACTCTCCCTTGAAAATCCAGGATTCTTTCACTTGGTATCTCTGAAAACTGAAATAATCATAAGGTTTGTTTTTTTATGGTTTGCATATCTTAGGGAAAAAAATGGAAAATGAATCATTCATACATTAAGAATGATTACCAGCGTGTGAAGTGGAACGCAGAATCACCTTAGATACGTTACACACAGAGCTTTTCAGGGCGGCAGCTAATTTCCAGAAGAAAGGTCACGCAAAAAAATAATGTGATTAGAAGAGGGTGAAGGGAAAAAAATAGCCACATATTTGGACATAGACCAAATTCCCTTTTTGCCACTGTAACTGAAAACCATTGCTTCAATATTTAATGAAACGCTTATGCTGCAGCACCTGGTCACATTGTCAGCACTGCCTAACCACAGCCTCCCCTGGGGGTCATTACTGCCGCCATCTGAAAGGGGGCAAACTGTTCATCGAGGACAATAATGCCAGTCTTTAAGAATCTACAGCTACAAAACAGCAGGAGACAGAGTTACTTTGGCTTTGATCTTGGGAAACATGGCTGGGGGCAAAATGCTGTTTCCTACCCTCAGAGACTATACAGTTAGCAATAATTCTGTAAGTCAAAGCCATTCACAGGACTCAACTTGGCTGCCCTGCTTTGCTTTCCTCTCTCCCCTTGCAGAAAGCTAGCAGCTCCTGGTGAGAGATCCTTGTCAACAGGAAAACACTAGTTCACGCTACCCTGCTAATGATCCAATGCATCAATACCTCAAAGAATCACAACAAGCAGATGTCCTAAGTTAATACAGACTTCCCCGGGATTTTCCTGGTGAAACATGGCTTTAAAAGGCATTAGTCTTTTGTCCTCACTAGAGAACGGCTAAATCCTGGCACCAATTCCTTGGGTATGTGAACCTCAGCCTAATGGAATTTAATTACTTTAGTGGTATTAATCATCTGTACAGTAGAGCAAAGAGTATTTTATTACCACTTTTAAGGGTTATCGGCACATTTATTTCAAATGAACTGTCAAACTGCATTACGTGTAAGGCTTACCAGGTTTAAATTCTGCGGCTCAGGTGAAAATAAATTTACAGTTTGAAACTCTTCCCCTACCATCAGCGTCCCACCCATTAATAGTAGCAGCACATATGTATGACTCTCAAAATTAAAAGAAATTAAGTGTTGAATTAGCTGTCCATTTTTTACTCTCTGGTTTTATTCCTTATTCCAACCATTTTGCCTGCTCATTTGCAAAGGTTGCCTTATACCGGGGACCCCAGGAACACCAATTGGCACCAAATAGGCTGTGACACCATTACAGGCTTAGTTACAGAAAAGTGGCGCTAATCTTGTCCATTATCAGGCAACAAGCGCGGGGCTCAATAATGTAAGATTCCTCCAATTCTCACCGTGCAGCAAATGCTTTTGTTTTTGTTCAAATGCAGGGAAAATGAATGTGTACTTCTCTCGCCTTTTGGTTGTTTTTAGCCCTATTTAAATTGTTCTATAAAGAACCCTAAGAAACTCTTGCATCATTTGCAAAGCTCTCCTCCTGTGCTAAATAGATCCAAGAGTGGATTGCAAGATGCCAAACTCAGGTTAATTCTGTAGACTTCAGTAAACTTTCTGTTTTTCATAAACCATTCTATAGAATTCAGCAAACTAGAAGACCAGGACTGGGGGAAAATGCAGATCAAGAGTCCGATACAAATGTAGCCAGACAGCTCTCTAGGGATCAATCCCCCAAGTGTTGGTATATAGCATAGTTAGTATATAGTGTAGATTATAAAGTATAGTATATGCAGGCATCCTCAAACTATGGCCTGCAGGCCACATGCCAGGTGTTTTTGCCGCCGCTGCCTTCCTGCTTAAAATAAGATATGCGCAGTGTGCTAGGAATTTGTTCATAGTTTTTTTAAACTATAGTCCCGCCCTCCAATGGTCTGAGGGACAGTGAACTGGCCCCCTGTTTAAAAAGTTTGAGGACCCCTGGTATATAGTATATACTATACTATGGTATGATAAGTAATATAGTTGGTCTTTATCCCTGGTTCCTGCCACAAGGCTCCTCAAACTTTTGAAATTTTGAATAAATGATGGGAAGTATTTTTGCCATTGAAAAGGAGCTCATTCGGATTTTATGCTAATGAGCTGACCTAGGGTGGGGTCCCTTGATAACCTCAGGATGGGGCTGGTCAGCAAGCAAAGATGAAGTGATTAGCATTCAGTGGTTCTCAATCTTCTGGCCCTTTAAATATAGTTCCTCATGTTGTGACCCAGCCATAAAATTATTTTCATTGCTACTTCATAACTGCAATGTTGCTACTGTTCTGAATCGTAATGTAAATATCTGATATGCAGGATGGTCTTAGGCGACCCCCGTGAAAGGGTCATTCGACCACCAAAGGGGTCGCGACCCACAGGTTGATAACCGCTGGGATAGTTGGAAAATTCTGTCCCACCAAGCAACCTTTAGGAAGGGGAGAAGGATTGCTCTGCAGATTAAGCTCTATAAAAAGTCTTGAACAACAAGACGTGATGAGCTTACAGGATGGTGAACACACAGGTGGAGGTGCTGAGAGAGTGGTGTGCTGGGAGAGGGCATGGCAGCTCCGAGCCCTTTCCCCTTGCCTCGCCCTACACACGGCTTCAATCTGACAGTTCCTGAGTTACATCCTTTAAAATACGCCAATGATCTAGCAAGCAGGTGTATCTGAGTTCTGTGACCCACACTAACAAATTTATTAAACCCAAGGAGCACTCAGTTCTTGGTCAGAAGCACAGGTGACAATGTGGACTGTGCCTGGCATCTGACAGGGGAGAAGTCTTATAGGCATATCCCATAAGGTCTGATGCGATCCCCAGGCAGATCTCCAGGAAGACAGTGTCAAACTTGAGTTCACTGCTTGGTCGTGTTAAGGAAAATACACAATATTGGAATCAGCTTAGTTTTCTCATCTGTAAAGTGGGAATATTAACTGTAAGCTTATTTTTAAGTTAAAGACAACATGTACAAATAAAATAATCTTAGCACACTGACAATATTGTTGTTATGAGTATAAAGAGGACACATATTTGAAAAGCCATATATTCCACCTTATCACATGAGTCAGTATCATGTTGAACAAATTCCTTATGAATTCCAGTGACCTCTAAGACACCTTCTAAGACACCTTCCCTTCCTCAAGCTACCCTCCTCCATCAAAATCCTATAGCCCTCAACCTGTTTCACATCCACCTGTTACAGGCATTTTTCCACTCATTTCATTTCAGAGATATTCTGCAGTGAGAAGCAAATGAGAGCAATTTGTGACATGAGATATGCATGTGCAAAAGATACATAATTAGTGTCAAAATGGATGATTTGCTTTTTAAAGTCTATTTGTCCTGTGATTTCAAATGAATCAAGCTGCTATATCTCCCTCAACAGCTTCATACTACTCCATAATGAATTAAATGGCTCCTTTGAAAAAAAAGTGTAAGGTTTATGAATAAAATGCTTTTTCAAATGTTGGAATAAGAAGGACTTAAAAAGACTCTTATGTCTAGTACCCCTTCATTTAAAGATCTTATCCAAACTCATGATCTTTGAGAGAAAAGACTTCTCCAAGAAAAAAACAAAACTTTTTTCATCTTTCCAAAGGTTATAATTACCATTGGGGAGGCGGGCATGGTGCGGGGAGTAGAAAAAAGCTACAATATTCAGCAAAGGCAGAATAGGGTTCTAAATTTCCCTACCCTTGCTTAGGACTCTGACGTCCATGCAATCAAGGCCCCAAATTCTCTCAAAGACATTTCGTAAGAGAGGAAAGAATGCTCCATTCAAAGCTATAAAATGTTTAGATCCTACCATTCATTTCCTCTACTTCCACTCTATTTCTATCCCTCTCTCTTTCTTCTATGAATATCTCTGTTTGGTATTTAAATAATATACCTTCTGACTTCATTTTCTTAACTCTACCTTTGAAATAAGCTTGCTTCCTCCAAGTTTCCCAAACTTTGGTCATTACTAATCTCCTTACAGATTTGAAAAAAAAAGGAACAAGGAATTTTTGAACCTAAAAATTTATGGAAAAGGCAAAAACAAATCCTTTCAAGTTTAAGACCAGAGCTACAGATGGTTAAAGGGAGAGTGTTAATAAAGAACTGAATTGAAAGTAACTGAATATTTAAGAAAACATACTGGTCCAGTAGATATATGGATATTTATATTATATACAAGTCCAATTTCTAGTAATAGGGTATGTTTCACATTTTAGAAGGGAGTTAACATTAGCAATAGACTTATGGGATTAATCTTGCTATTTAAACAAGCAGAAAATAAAGGATATCTTAGAATTCATCCAGTGGACTATGGGAGTCAAGTTTATTTCATTGTTTTCACTTGCAATATAAAAACCAATATTGTTAAAACTGTAAACTAGGTTCACAGTGAAGAGTTTAGGATTTAAACCTATTCCTTTTTTTCTGCCAACCATAAACTTTATTTCTTCATTGTGAAATGAAGATAATGTTCATTATCTCAACAAGCACAAGCGGATAAGTGAGGTAAAATTTATATACCAAATTAAACTACATAAATCCAACATGTTATAAAACGGCAAATATATTAAAGAAAAAAATTTTTAATATATTTTATTGATTTTTTTACAGAGAGGAAGGGAGAGGGATAGAGAGTTAGAAACATCAATGAAAGAGAAACATCGATCAGCTGCCTCCTGCACACCTCCTACTGGGGACGTGCCCACAACCAAGGTACATGCCCTTGACTGGAATCGAACCTGGGACCTTTTAGTCCACAGGCCGACACTTTATCCACTGAGCCAAACCAGTTAGGGCAGAAAAAAAATTTAAAGATTTATTTTCTTAGATGAAACCCCAGACATCACAATAGTGAATTCTAGCTATTTTCAGTTGTAGGTAACAGGCACAAAGTATCCTTTGCAGTGAAAAAGTCTTTTGTATATTCTATATTCTCCAAACCTAGGAATCCTTTGAGATAATTTCTCAATTCTTCAGGTATTTGTCTCTAGAATTGGCCATGATCACTATTTAGAAACTATTCACTAAGTTTCCAGTTACATATAGAAAAAACCCAATGGATGTTTATAATCTAGAGGAAAGTGATAACATAATGTGAATACATGTAACTGAAAAAATATATAGGTGAAAATATAGCAAGTGGAAGTCATTCCTTCTTATAACTTGCATGTTCATTAAGTTTATCCTTGTATTAAACACTAGTAGCCCGTTGCAGGAAGATTCCTGCAAGAATAAGGGCTTCCTGAGCCAGTGTGAAGCAGAGAAGGGAGCGAAGCCCGCCTCAACTCCCTTCTCTGCCACCTCAACTCCCGTCCCTGCCACCTCTGCTCCCGTCTCTGCCGCCTCAACTCCTGTCTCTGCCACCTCTGCTCCTGTCTCTGCCACCTCTGCTCCCGTCTCTATCACCTCTGCTCCCGTCCCTGCCACCTCTGCTCCCGTCTCTGCTGCCTCGGCTCCTCCCCCCCCTTCTCCCTCCCTTCTTCACCATCTCTGCTGCCTCAGCTCTGTTCCCTTCTCCACCACTTGGCTCCCTTCTGCAGCACTTGGCTTCCTTCTATGCTGTCTTTAGTCTTCACTCTCCTGTGTATGCAAATTAACCACCATCTTTGATGTGTTAATTTGCATACAGTTGCTCTGATTGGCTGGTGGGCGTGGCTTTGCTGGTGGGTGTTGCTTAGGTGTCTTGGAGTGATGGTTAATTTACAAATTATTCTTTTATTAGAGTAGATTTCCTATTTATTAATCATTTGATAATTTTATCTCAGAGTACAAAATTGCCAACATCAGGATCAGCAGTTTTATAGAAATAATTGCATATATTGTGAAACATCTAGTGATGTAAATATTTAATCAAATTTGTCATTGAGCATGTATAATAACATAGGACTATATTTTTGTTGAAATGAAACAAAACAATTGTATCTATGGCATGATTACAACTATATAAAATAAAACAACCAAGCACTGTATGTGAAATGTTCGAAAAAAATACATCAAAATGCTATCTATGATCCGTTTTGGTTAAAAACGGTCAGATTTTTTTTCTTTCTAATTTTCCCAAATTTACTAATATTCTGTAGTATCTTCTTTTTAAAAATATATTTTTTATTGATTTTTTACAGAGAGGAAGGGAGAGGGATAGAGAGTTAGAAACATTGATGAGAGAGAAACAAATCGATCAGCTGCCTCCTGCACACCCCCTAATGGGGATGTGCCCACAACCAAGGTACATGCCCTTGACTGGAATCGAACCTGAGACCCTTCAGTCCACAGGCCGATGCTCTATCCACTGAGCCAAACTGGTTACAGCATGTGGTATCTTTTTTTATGCTGATGAAATACACATGCAATTTGTTTTGTTAATTAGTAAAAAAAAATGACAACACCCCTAACCGGTTTGGCTCGGTGGATAGAGCATTGGCCTGCAGACTGAAAGGTCCCAGGTTCAATTCCAGTCAAGGGCACATACCTTGGTTGTAGGCACATCCTCAGTAGGAGGTGTGCAGGAGGCAGCTGATCAATGTTTCTCTCTCATCGATGTTTCTATATCTCTATCCCTCTCCCTTCCCTTCTATAAAAATCAATAAAAATTTTTTTTAAAATGACAACAGACCTTATTTTATACTATCGTATCACCAGAAAAGGGAATAAATCTACAATTAATGTATCTGTTGGTTGGGGACAGAGATTAAGTACACAACTTGGGAAAGAACAAGGCCACTAGCATAGAAGTTCTGTTTCCATCATTGATGCCTCTTTTCCGTTTTTTTGTTGTTGTTGTTGTTTGTTTGTTTTTAATCATTAACTCTTTTTTAATCCCAGACTAGTTATAAGTATCATTCCAATTCTCAGATAATACTATTTTTATTTTTTGTTGAGGTTTATTTATTGTTGCTACTTATCTACACCAATAAAAGAGAAACATGCAAATTGGTGTCACTCGCCTATGCCCACCAGCCAATCAGGATGAGTATGCAAATTAACCCAACAAAGATGGTGGTTAATTTGCATATGCAGGCACAGTGCAAAGACTGAAGAGGCTTGGCTTCTCCTCTGCAGTTGGAGCAGAGAAGCCACGCCTCACTGCTGTGGCTGGGCCAAAGGCCTGGGTCCCGGAGGAAAACCGGTGCTGGCAGCCAGGGGAAGGAAGGCCTATGGCACGAGTCTTCATGCGACGGGCCTCTAGTTTTACTCTCTCAGTCACCCAATTACCAAAATATCCTTTTCACTGCTGTTTGAGAAACAAGTGACGAACCACTTAACAAAACTTATTTCTTTAAAAATAAATTATCTTTATACAACTCCATCTCCAATTTACTCATTTTTTTTTTCTCCATTCCTCTGGATATTTTCATTCTTTGCTTGACATGTTTTAAAGTGCACTGATTGAAATTAGACTCGGTATTCTAGATGAAAGGGTATCATTATTTGATAGAACATCAATTTAATATTTCCACATTATTTTCTCCCTTCTTTAATGCACCCTGGAGTCCTATTTGCCTTCCTAACTGCCTCTGTGTGATGGGGCGCCTTCTTCCTGGAGCTGTCCGCGATGGCTCCTAATTCATTTAAACAGCACATACTGTTTTAATCATATCTGTTTTCACAGATATCACATCTTTTTATGATCTGAATTGTTCTTTTTCCAGCTTAGCTTATCTTTTATATGAAATGTTCTAGGTCAGATAAGTAATACAGTATTCAAAGACATAATGACAAAAAGCAATGTTAGCTCAGTGGCAAAAAAAAAATTATGTTTCAACATAGTGTTAATCATCTCTACACATACATGAAAATTACATTAAAAGATTTTCCTGAGTGAATATTAACATATTTAACACTTTTTGAAAGAGATTTATGTGCCTCTCTTGTTTTTCATAATGTCTTTGCCATTTTACTAATTAACCAAGGATATTTTTATTTAGACAAATTTTGTCTTTATCACAGCCTCTGCCCTCTCTACATTACTTTTTCCTGTAGGAAAATTAAAGCACTCAGTTCTACACAGTACTCCGGTAGGTACCAGATTGCAATGTTTTGAACACAAAAGTCTGAGGCAGAAAGATGGAATTTTTGGGCTGTCGTCCCAGATCTCCTGCCCAGTGTGTGCTATGCTCCTGGGAAGGTACTGTTTTCTCCTTCGCCTGTTAACTTGTTCGAAGAATGGATGTAGCAACTTCACCTTACAAAACACCACCGTTTTTGTGGTTCTTACCCTTCGTGACAGCATGGATGAACCTGGAGATTATTATGCTGAGTGAAATAAGTCAGTCAGAGAAAGACAAGCACCATACAATCTCACCTGTATGTGGAATCTAATGGACAAAATAAACTGATGGAAAAAATAGGAACAGAGGCATGGATGCATGGTGCAGACTGACAGCTGTCGGAGGGGAGCGGGGATGGAAGGACTGGATGAAAGAAGGTAAAGGGATTAGCCAAAGAACGTATACTGTGTGCGCAGGCCCTGGACACAGACAACAGTGTGGTCATGGCCAGAGGGAAGGGGGTTGGTAGGAGCTGGGCCGAGGTAGACGAAGGGTTGGGAGGCAGCATGGGGACATGTATAATAGTGTCAACAATAAAAATAAAGAAAAAACACCACTGTGATTCTGACTGTTTTCCCCCAGATTACATTTGGGCATTCTCAATCACATCTTCATACATTTTCCTAAAAATGTGAACAGAATGTGCCTGTGTGTGTAGTTCCAGATTTAAATTTTGTAGCTGGACGTCATTGCTGAAGCATTTCAGATTCTTTCCAACCAGCCTTTTCAAAGCATATTCTTACCATAAAATTTTTAAAAGGCATTTATTCCCCCCCCCACTCCCATATTCATATTTTTCATGATTTCAAAGCCTTTTCTTTCAAATTTAGTCTATACATATTTATTTGGAGAAAAATATCCCTTTGTCATTTATTTGAGCCAATAGTTTAAACCCACTCTAGTTTTGCCCTCTCAGCATGCCTCCCATCCACTTTCAGATTAAATGTGCTCAAGAGATAAAAATTAGAATTTAGCCCTAACTGGTTTGGCTCAGTGGATAGAGCGTCGGCCTGCGGACTGAAGGGTCCCAGGTTCAATTTCGGTCAAGAGCATGTACCTTGGTTATGGGCATATCCCCAGTAGGAGGTATGCAGGAGGCAACTGATCTATGTTTCTTTCTGATCAATGTTTCTAACTCTCTATCCCTCTCCCTTCCTCTCCGTAAAAAATCAATAAAACATATTTTTTAAAAAAACAGAATTTATATTAGTAGTCTTAGTAAAAATAAAGCATAATTAGTGAAATAAAAATTATACAAAATATATTTGCAAATGTTTACACTAGATAAATAGATTAACAATTCAATTTTGATTTATATTACATACCTCTTTCAAATAGTTACACTATTCCCCTTGACTCATCCCAACTGCATATTAATTTACTGGTTGAAAGAGATGGTGATTCAGTTTTACATAGAGATAAAACAGAAAAAAAGATTGCTCCATGAACTGAAACATGGATAGCAAAATGCAGGTACCTTAGAAGTATTGCTGATTCGTTCATTTATTTTAGTCTACCTGGTATAGGTATCTATGGAGCATTTATTATGTATCAACCACTATCCTATGAGCTGGGACTATGAGAGAGAAACAAAACAGAAAAAAGTTGCTTCTATCACAGAGCTTACAAATAAACAAGAAATATGAATTAGTCTGAATTCCATGTACTGGCGATTTTTGTAGGACAAAAAAATGGTCATTATCTACAATTTCATGTGGTTCAGCCTCAATAATATGTCAGATGGCGATAAGTGGCATGGAGAACAATAAAGCTGGAGTAAAAGAGAAAGGAGTATATGTGGGATATTATCCTCTTAAATAGGGCAGTTGGGGAAGGAAGGAACCTTATATAATTGAGGAAGCAAGACAAAGTGACTATCTCAGGAAAGAGCATTCAAAGCACAGGAAATGACGGAAACAAAATTCTGAAGCAGGACCAGGTTTAGCCAGTGTGACTGGAGCAAGGTGGGCATGCCTGGAGTTCTGGGGAGCGGTCTGGGCTGACGTAGGGTTTAGGGTGGCATATAAACCCATGAAAGGCACCAGGTAACGTCATGGAGGAAGTGAGTATAGCTAGAGAACTGACAAGGACTAAAAGACTGAGCCTGGGGATAACCCAACATTGCGAGCCACTGGTCTGGAATGTGATTATGGGTGAGGTGGGTGGGAAATAAGATGTCATGGGAGACAAGGTCAAGGAACTTACAGGCTAGGGTATTAGAAGAGTCACCCATCTGACTAATAAATTAACAGAGACGTTCAATCCATGCACAGGCTTTAGTTAGCCACCAGTTAAGTCCAGTGCTATGTCTGATGTGAGGCCTCATACGGAACCAAGAAACAAACAAAGAAATCAGGAAACATCTTCACTTTCATGAGACTCACATTTTAAAATCATCTCTCCCGTGGAAAGATACATCACACTTATGGGCTTGTTTATTTCATTGCAAAGTACAGAATTCCAGGTGTACTTTGTCCAGAGCAAAGAATAGGTGTTTCTGGAAAGTGACACACAAATGAAGTAATTTTAAATGTCCAGGAGAGCTCATTAAACAAAATCTGAACTAATCACTTCATAAAGTGTGTATCACCCAATTTATAAATTTGGATTTTTATGCATTGTGTGTGTGTATATATAAGTGTTGCAGGGTGAAATAAGGTAGGAGTGAAAGGTAATACTCAAAATAACCCTCTTTGATAGCACTATCAACATCCAGACAAAAAAGGCTTTGGTGCCAGCTTTGTTAGAAATATGTTAGTCTACACATCCTTACTGGTAAACCAAGCTGTGCTGGTGCCTTCTAATTCAATGACCCTCAACTATCTTTGAGTCACTTACAATCTTTGAGAATCTAATAAAAATTATGGACTCTTTCACCATAAAGGGAAAAAAGTCCCCAAATACGCCATATTATTCATATAACTACAGGGAGTTTAAGTATCCTATGAGGCCCATCCACTTGAAGTATTCTCAATCTAACTGAAAATCAAGCCCAAACAGAACTGCAGAATAAAAATGTTATTGTATCCTTCCTCTGGCTATACCACACACCACGCTTTTTTATAACAAGTAAATCTCTTTAGTAAAACAAAAAAAAAAAGTAAATAAGTAAATAAGATATATTTTCTAATTACAAGAAGTTTTATGAATATCTCTTTGGTGATCAAACTCAAATCAACGAAAATGGAGCTGACATAAATTTTTATGGATTTGAAGCACCGAGAAGCATCCGAAGAGGTATAAGGTCATGGTTTTGGGCCTCAAGAGGTTTTTTGTTGTTGTTTGTTTGTTTTGTTTTTTGTTTTTACTATGAAAAGAAATAGAAATGACCCACATATGAAATTTATCTGAAAATGCCTGGGTCTGAGTCAGAATTCCAGGAGGCAACAGGAAAGCTGTCACAACATTGATAATAAGTTTTTTGTCAAAATCCAAGCTCAAATATTAGGAGCCACTGAGGCGACGGCCTTTCCTGTGAGCGTGGTGAAGAGCAGCCCTTCGGAGCTGGAGCTGGGCCTTGTAGAGGAGGCGGAACAAATGCAGCCAACATACAGAAAGGATGTCTCGGAGACAGCGGCGGCTGGCTACCTGTTGGCCTGAAATGTGACATGTTTGGCAGGTTCTCCATCAAAATGCACCAGGCCTGTCATTAGAGAGTGAAATAGGCCAAACAATGTGCGAGATCTCCACAGAGCGGATGAGCAGATTCAAATTAATGCAGCAGCTAAAGTCTCCTGCAGGAAAGTTGCTTCCCTCGTTCCCAGTCAGTGCTTAGGGAATATTCAACCCTCAGCCGTGTTCAAAACACCAGTGTTGTCATGTTCTCATTATTAACCTATCTGTGAGCACGCTACAGTTGACAAAGGTGTTTCACACGCATGGCCTTGTTCCTCACTGTTAATAGCATTTGCACTGACCTTTCATTAAGCAACTGCAAGGAGATAAAAACAATGAAGAAATTGGATGTAATTATTTGATCTATGTAAAATCTCATTTGATTAAGAGACAAGTCATTAAAGAGTCACACAGATTGATACTATTTGCACCAGAAGAGCAATGCGGCAAGTACCTTTGCTATTGTTGTGCCTTGTGATACCCATGTAGGTCTTGATTCATGAGTCAAAGAGAAGAGGAAACATAATTTATCAACGGATAATTAAAAAGAAAAACATCATATTTTTCTGAATTTCATAAGTTGCTGAAACAAATGTGTTTTACTCTTGTGTCTGTTTATTTTACCAAATTCTTTAAATTAAATAATGCTGTCCAAATTGGAACTGCTCAAGGTATATTATTAATAAGTTTTCTAGTTAACTTGGGTAGGGTAAATTGAACATAATTTACTAAGTTTTTCATAATTTGCGATCTTGAAAGGTCTCTTGATCATTGGTGATCTGGGGCAGCAGAAAGAAGACAAGGTTGATTTGAACTTGAACAACCCTAGCATTAAGTTGGAAAAGGTCAGTGCTGAAAAACAAATACACTCAATTAATGAGCTGGTAGGTCAGGATCCAGATCATTTGGCCTTTAAATTAAATTAAATTAAAACCTTGCATTTTAATTATTTTAACTATCCATTTCACCTCCTAGACCTGGCTTCGCTAGCCTTAACAGTTTATTTTATGTCTTTAGAATACGCTTTTATAAAAAGAGTTGAGAAGTTTGCTATATGCTGGAAATAAATAATGAAAATCTGACATATTGAGCCAAGCTCTCTTTTCTGAATACCAAAAATGTTATGTAAACCCTGAGAAAAAATATAGACACCTACTAAGAATGGCTCCTGGTGGCTAACAAGGTGGAAGAAAGGAAGGAAGGAAGGAAGGAAGGAAGGAAGGAAGGAAGGAAGGAAGGAAGGAAGGAAGGAAGGGAGGAAGGAAGGAAGGAAGGAAGGAAAAAAGAAAGAAAATAAAAAAGCAGAGTCCTAGCAGCTATTTCTGTACAGGGACCTCTCACACAAAAAGCCTCAGCACTGCTAAACTGCCTGCCTGCAATCTGAGCCAGCCCTTATAAAGGAGTTCCTGGAGCTGCACAGCTCTGGCCAATCAGAGTGACTCTATTCTGACCAATCAGGGACTAAGGGTGGGGACTTCTGTCTATATAAACCAGCTTTCCCTCTGGCTCCCAGTGCACCTTCCACTGAAAACTGAGGAATTCCTTTGCCTCCTGAGAAAAACATACCTGCGTGGAGCAAAGCAGATAGGCACAGACAGGGAAGAGCAGGGTGGACCATAGTGGAGTGGAACTGCCCAGCCGAAAAGGTGGCTGGCTCCAGGGCCACCCGGCCCAGGGCTGCCTCATGGCAGTGCAGGAGCACTACCTAGCGGTTCCACAGCAGTGCTGTTTTCACAGCCATGCTGTGTTACTATTGAATTGTTTGCACTAAATAAAGTTAACTTCTTCACCACACCCTAAACTGAGGGTTCCTGTTGGCATTTGAATGGGTGCCATTGAGCATCAGTTGATGGTTATATTACTGAGAAATAGTGCAGCTTCACAGTGTAAGCGTAATGGAGCCTGGAATGACGAAGGGCATGCCCCAGGGAGGGCTTGACAAATCCTGAGATGCCTGACACCTTAAAGACAAAAGTACAGTTAAACTTGGTTTTCATTTTGAGGGAAGTTAGTTTGGCTCTGAGTATTAAACAAATTAACGTTCTATAAATCATATATGAAAATGTATGTGAATACTTGGTTAAACAAAGCATTTCATTTTGTAATCATTCCATATAACAGAGTTCACTATAATTTGTATTCAGAATTTTAATCATTAACAATAAACCCTCCTTTCTGCAACTATCTACCATGTTGTAGGTGAAAGAAATGACTAAATTTCCCTTCTGCCATAAAAAACTGCATGCACTAGGCTGGTCGTAAAATATTTAGGAAGAAAATCCAAATAAATCCAGAACCAAAAGAAAATAATAAGGCAAGGTATTAAATTTCACCCAGGAGTGATTAAAATCTCCAAACTAATTACATGTAAAGTTTTGCTGACTGGATTGAGCCAGAAATGAAATAAAGCAAGCAAAAGTTTTTGTTTTGTTTTGTTTTTGTTTAAATATATAGTAAAAAAAAAAACAATCATTGTTAATAATAAGCTCCACTCCACCAGGAAAAAATAACAAGACTTAAAATTGTTATAATAAGGCAGAGGTTAAGAATACAACTACATTGTGCTAATTATCATAGTTCTACCATTAGCCAATGTAAATTACTACATTTATTAAAGGGACAAAAATGACTGTGCTTAGAAGATACAGATAAGTTATAGTAAGGTTTATAGGCTGAGAGTAAAATTATGCCTCTTTTGCAATAAAAATAATGGTTTAAATAGAAAATAATAAATAATATGAGTGAACATGCAAGTGTATAATAATCAGTTTAACTTTTATAGAGGGCAGGACCTCAGTTTTATTATCAATGTGTATCATAGTCATGTCAGCTCTGTAAAACTGTAGCCTTCTTTAGCTAAAGCAAATGCTTGGTGTATCACTATGGCTTTAATTCCTACAAGAGAACATTCTTTTTTTTTTTTCCTTTTGCACCTATGAAGAAAGAACCAAACTAATTTTTAAAACGCTTTCTTCCAATTGTTACTTTAAGGTCACACACTCACCCCCTCATGCCCAAGTCAAAGACTGGGAAATATTATCGACATCTTCTCCACACCAGAAATCAATTGCTAAGACCTGTGAATTCAATTTCCTAAATGTTTTCCAATCTGTTCCCTTCTCTCCATCTCTACTACTAATAGTTCTAGTCCAAGTCACCCTAATTTCTCACCTCAACTCTACCATCAGGCTTTTACCTGGTCTTTCTTCTCATACCTTCTCAGAGAACTCAATATAACCATGTTTCTCTGAAGCTTCTCACTGCTACAGGGGTAACTTCTAATATCTTCATTTTGGCCTACAAGTCCTGCAGAATACTGCCCTCACTCTCTCGCTTTATTTCAATCCAACTTTGCTAATCATATTCCAGCCTCTGACATCCTTTTTTCAGATCCTTCAATGTTCCAGTTTCCTTCCTGGGTTAAGGCTGTTCCTATTCTCCAATGCCTTCCTCCGAACTGTGGCATTCTCAGTTTAATAATCACTTCCTTAGGAAAGTTCACTTTGCTATCCTCCTAGGTCAGGTCAAAGATACATGGGTATCATATACTAGACTGCTGGTTAATCATCAAAGTCCTAATTATTTTTTATATGTCTTTATCCTGCCTTCCCTGCCCTATACATCCGTCCCCTCAAAAACACACTCATATCATATGAGTGCAGAGGCCAAAGAGGTCTCACTTTCTACTGAATCCCCATCCCCAAGAACAAGCCATACTACATAATATAAATTCCTATCAAATTACTGCACACCCCACGTACTGGGGGTAAAGGATAGTAGCACTTAGCTTTGGTGCTAGGAACCAAGAATGGCGTATTGAAGAATAAATCTGGGTAAAAAGCAGCAGGAATAAAACCATCCTTTTTAAAGGACCTCGACCTTGCTTACCCTAAACAAAATGAGCATCAGGATCTCGGAGTTACAAATAGCTGCTGGGCATTGCTCACAAGGTCGTACGTACATTCAAAGAAAACAATTTTGTTAAAAATACTTTCTAAATTGTACAGGCCTATGCTATCCAAATATAAGTTATTGCTGGAATATATGTGTATATGTCCATAAAGAAGTTGATTTGAAGATGTACTTAGATATAATTTTAAATGTTTATACTTCCCCAAATGTGCTGTGATTTTATCAAGGACAGAGATTGTGTCTTCTTTTAGTGACATAAAAATTATCTTTGCTTTTAAAAGCTGGAACAAGTAATATCTTCTTTTCTATGTCTTATCCAGTAAATGGGCACACAGTGGTTTCCTACTAATGCTTCACAAATGAAGGGTTCACTGGTCTTTAGTGATGAAGGAGCAAAAAGGTATGCATAGTGGTAGGTTCTGGAAGGAATGACTAACAAGCAAATTACACATAGCTTCTCCCAGGAAGGCTTGTGTATCACTATACACTTACATTCAATACACTCACATGAGCCTTTCTAGAAATGGGCTTATCTCTGTATTTCCCCTAAGAAGGAACCAGTTAAGTACAAGTCTTTTCTTGCTAATCAGGATTCAAATGTGTATAGATTTAGCAAGACAAAAATAAAGAAATTACCTAGTTACTTATTTCACAATGCATTCTTAAATTTATTGCTTTTAAAATCCAAAATTGAAAATGAAAGTAATTTTTCTTATCTACAATTAAAAAAAGGTTTAGCATGTTAATATAAGCTTAGGAAAAAACGTAACAGGGAAAGAAAACTATAAACAATAGAAAACACTAATAAAATTGCATGGTACTGGCATAGGAATAGTCAGAGAGATTAGGGAACTCACTAGAGAAACCAGAAAAAATGTCAATAGCAGAAATTTAATATACAGAAAGATGTGATTTCAATCAAGTAAAGAAAAGATAATTTATTTAAAAATAACAATGATGACAGTGGCTATCCCTCTGAGAGAAAAGAAATCATATACCACAATTCCAGTTTGCTTAATAATTTAAGTATAAACTTAAACCAATAAAAATATTAGAACAAACTTTAGGACACTGAATTGCCAACCCAGAGATTAAAGAAAAGATAGACATACATGAATGTGTAAAAATTACCATCTTTTGTATGACAATTCTATAAACAAAACCTACTGGCAGATAATATTTTATAATCCATTTGACATACAAATGTTAAAATCTAGAATCCACAAATAGCTTTTCAAATTGGTAACAAAAAGATAGACCACCCATGCTGATACACCTTGAAAATTTCATGCTAAATGAAAGAAGTAAGACACAAAAGGTCACATGTTGTATGATTCCATTTATATTAAATATCCAGAATAGGTAATCCACAGTGACAGAAAGCAGATTAGTATGCTAAGGGGAGGGAGAAATGAGGAGTAATTGCTTTCTTTTGGGGCGATGACAATGCTTTGAAACTAGAAAGAGTTATGGTTGCACAACACTGTGAATGTGCTAACTGCCACTGAATTGTTCATTTTAAAATGATTAGTTCTATGTTATGGAAATTTCACCTCAATTTAAAAAAAAAAAAAGATATACCAGCCAACAGATGTACAAAGCAAGCATCTGAATAGACATTTCACAAGGAGGACATTCCAATGTCCAATACACTTATTTAAAGATGTTCAACCTGCCTAGCATACAGGAAAAGAAAAAGTAAATCCCATGATATGTTTAATGTCCATCAGGTTAGGAAAAAAATAAACAAAGAAGTAGCATCTACTTTTGGTGAGGACTCAGGAAAACGGTCACATTTAACAGCTTTAAATGGTCCTGTTCTATTTAACATGATACTGAGTTGTTTCTCAACAGACCCAAAACCACTAGTCAACAGCAGAAACATGTGCAGAGGAGAGAACTCTGGCCTTCAGCTGTACCTGGAACCAATGTCTCACCCACCCACCCCACAGAACCACAGGACCTGGCAATAACTGGGACTACAACACCAGAACCTTTCAGAAGCGAAGGGTGCATTGCCCAGGAAGATCCAGTGCCCATGCCCCTTACCATAAATGGCCAAGCTCCCACTAAAACTTGACCTGCCCGTGCTTCTGCATGTCTGTCCCTGCTGTACGCTTAAAATCCCAGCCAGATCCTTGGTGGGGGAGTTTGTACGTTTGAGCCACAGCCTTCCTGTTCTGCTTGCTTAGCACTCTGCAAATAAAGTGACTTATTTCTCCACTGCAACTCTTGGTGCTTAGTGTTGGCTCTGATAGCTCAGCTCAGTAACCCAACGAGCTGCTGGAAATGTGAGCTGTTACAGAACTTCCGGAGAGGAATCCAGTTAGATCTATAAAAATTAAAATTGTATATACGCTAGTCACAGCAATCCTATTCTTGGGACTCAATCTAAAACATAATCATCAGGAAGTAACAAGTGGTTTACTGAAACACAGAGAACTGAAAACAAAGGAAATTATTTCAATAGGGAAATGACTGAAAATCAATTGAATTGGATGAATATTTTCCCTAATGTCACATAACAACTAGAGAAATATATACAGTGTGATTTGATTTTTATAAAGCAAAGCAAGTGTATATGTTTACATAATTACATGCACAGGGAGAAAGTCATGGTGCATACACACAGGTTATTACTGTTATCATCATGATTAGCTAGTTGATATTAATATTTTGTTGATATTAATAATAGAAAGAGAGCAGAGGGGAGGCCATACATTATAAGCATGGTCATCTGGGCAGCTTCGCACTCTCTAGGAAACCACCATCTATTCCCTGCAGATGCCCAGGGGAAGGGATCAAACGAAGGAGGAGATGGGCATGGACAGTGAAAGCGAGGTGACAGAGAAGGTGCTTGCTTGTCAGTGTAACCTGGAGGAAAAAATCATTGGCTAGGCGAGGGTGCTGGACCACAATGCAAGCCTATGAAAATGTGGGAAGCTGATTATTTTGAATAAACTTCTGGCTCTTCCCCAAACTCCCATAATCCCAGCAGGTGAACAAAGAAGCCTTCCTTTCTTGTGTTCCCTTGCTCCATGACCCACACTCCTCGCCCTGTGCACTCACCTCCATAACCATGTGAACTTAGCAGCCACATGGCCCACGGCCATGCAAACCCCATAAGCAACCAACTTCAGCTGGGAACACAAGCTAAGATAGCAGAATGCTGGACTGAACTGGACTGTACTTTAATGCGGAGCAGAAATTCTGGGCAGTGGCTTTAAACTTGACCCTGCTAGAGACAAGATTGAATTTCTTCCAAGGTGAGCTGGACAGAGATGGGACCTTAGAGGGAAACCCCCTTACTGCTACATCATCAACAACGCTTTCCACAAAACCCCATTCTCCTGTGGGGGCCTCATGAAATGCTTTTCCCTGCGGCACCCCGAGAACCCCACTTCCACTCGTAATGTTACTATTAGCGATTCAGTAGGGGAGAGGAAGACACAAATGGCTGAAGAGGAGAAAGGGGAGAGGGAAATGGATAGAAGAAAAGAAAACAAAGCTGTTTGGTTATTTCTAGCCCCACATTAAACCCAAGCATTCAATAACAGAGGCCCTGCAGCAAGGGGACAAGCCCAGTGAGAGACACCTGGAGAGACGCCTACAGTTTATCCGAATTGTCCCTTGGCCACCGTGATGAAGGATTTAGGGCTTCAACCTATTTTAGGAGGATGACGGAGACTGGTATTAGGGGCCACATCTCTTATGCTTAAATAAGCAACTCCTTCCTTACTTACCTTTTGACAGTTATTTAAATCATTTAACCCAAAGTTTCTTCATCTATGCATCTATACAATGTTGTAAGAACTATGTGACACAACGTATATAAAAGTCTTATCACAGTGCCTGACACTTAGTGAGCTCCTAGCTGCTAGGTATGCTGTCAGCAGTCTTCAGGTGTCAGCCGTTCCAGGGATCACCCTACTTCCAGCAATGGCCTTACTCAAGTTCAACCCCTTTTGGGGGCAATCCAGAAAGGAGAGTAGCTCACTTGGTTTCAGTGTCATCCCGGGCACCAAAAGGTTTCGGGTTTAACTCCTGGTCAGGGCACATACCCTGGTTGTGGGTTCAATCCCTGGTTGGGTACCTATGGAAGACACCTGATGCTGTTTGTCTCTCTCTTTCTCTCTTTCTTTCTCTCTCTCCCTCCCTTCCTTTCTCTCTAAAATTCAATAAAAACATATCCTCAGGTGAAGATTTTAAAAAATTACGTTGTCTCCTAAAAATTGCTTATCTAGAAATGGTCATATACCCATCGTTAGAAGACCTGTTACAATTGTTTAAGTACCTTAAAGTCCAAAATAAAGCTTTTTATAACAATCATATTTTATATTTACATGATTGGAGCCTATTTACTGTAATTGGACACGAACATAAAAGACTCAATGACACCTAGCTTGGAGTAGGGGCCACTTATGTCTCTTCTTCATATAGGATACAGCAGCACTCATCTCTAATCATGTGGTTCTCAATGGAAAGCCCTAGTAATCATTTTGGAAAATGCGGGATCAGTTTTTGGTAGTTGCAGTGATGGAGAGGGTCCTTTGGCACTTAGTGGGTGGAACCAGGGATGCTAGATATGTTGCAATAAGTGCATCAATCCAATGTGTAACAAAATACTAACCTACATCCTGAATAACTTTCTATTGTTTGCAATCGAGTCACATAGTTGTAAAACCATTTTTCACATAAACACAAAAGAATTTCTACCACATATTTAACATACACTGAATTTTTGGGGAATGCACCTGCTATGAAATCAAGGCAAGATTATACACTGCTTTGCTCATAGCTTTATCAAGAATTATTCATTGTTTAGTGATGCACTTCACTAATGACAAAGCCAGTCCTGGGTCTGAGTAGCCCACCAACAACGGTCAGTCATGGTGATCACAAGCATGGGCCTTTACACACACCTCAGCCAGCCGTGCTTCCTCTTCTGGTTACAGTCCTGCTAAGCCTTCACATCCTGAGATATGTATTAATTTATGCAAATCATGCTCCTTTTCCTTCTCCTTTACATTATAGTTGGTGGATTATGCTGATTATTTTTTTAAGTATGTATGTAATAAGTTATATTAAATGTAAAGTTTATCACAAGGTAATAAGGGGAGTACAAAACATTTACATTAAACATATTTATTGGCTCTGATACGGTTGAGAAACGTCCATGCAGAATATTTTGCCAGTTGTTAAAGAAGTCAATTTGTATCTTTTCTCTTTTTTTTGACATGCAAAAAGCTGTACATATTCAATATGTACAACTTGGCTGAGTTTTGAGATCAATATTCACTACTGAAACCATCACCACACTCTATGCCATAGACATATCCAGGACCTCCCAACGTTTCCTATGACCCTGTTTAGCTTTTGTGTTTTTGCTTTTAGTTATAAAAACACTTAACAAAAGATCTACCCTCTTAGTATCAATTTAATAAAGCTTTTAAAGCAGAGAAAATATCAGGCTGTAATCACAAAATACTGGCCTTTAAATATTAAACCCATGACCACTGTTCACGTTTTAATTCACAGTAATTAAAATGTTATAGCAAACTGCTCACGTGAAACTGAAATAAAAGCATCTACAAATTACAAAATGGGCTTTTTTTGTCGTCTTTCTCTTTTATCCACTATATTCTAACAGAGGCAAAAAAGCATCCCACTATAGAGTCAATGTTTATTTACTGAGTCTTTTTAACCAAAAATCTATAAAAAATATAATATGGATTTAAAAAGACATCAACCTTATGCTGTGCCACCAGATTGACTTTTATCTCAAGTTATTAGGTAAGACAAAGTTACAAAGTAAACACAAACACCAAGCCACTGAATATGTGAACAGAGCTGCATCCCAAAGATCTCCCTACCATATTGCCATACTTATGCTGCTAATAAAAAAAAATCAGCACAAATAATGTATCATTAAAAGGTGCAAGCTTGGTCTTATTGTACCATACAAAGACCTTTGTTGCAAAATAAAACATTTCTTTCTACTTTATAAATTTCAGTAAATATACTTATAAGCATCATTTAAATGTAAATTTAAGCAACAGTTATAATGCCTCTTACTTAATAGTTCTAAAAATTCAAAGTATTTTTTTTAAACCCAAGGAAGGTTGATGTATTTACAGCTGTTTTTATAAATAATGCTAAGAGGCTGTCCTGGCTATTAAATAAGTAAATAAATGAGTGAATGAATGAATAAAACAAAACAAACAAACCAAAAAACCCCACCAAGATAGACCAAGAGAGCATGCAGGCCCTATACACGCAACTCAGCCAACTTGTTCTCCTTACAACTTCTGAAAATTCAGAAACACTATGCCGGAAAAATATTAGCATTTTGGTTTGAATTCAAAAAGAAAGAAGTTAATGGGAGATGAAAAAAGGCTATTTAAAAAGCAATGATGGTAAAAAAAAGAATAGTTCCCCTTACCTGGAAAGCTTTCTATTAAAAAAAAATGCTTTTAACCTCAGCATAGTCCATGGCGGCAATACTGTCCAAACAATGTGTATCTGTTCATTTCCTATGCCGTTCACCCTTGAGGAACACGGATTGAGCAGCGTGGGTCCACCTCGCGGGTTGTGGTCCATAAACACGTTGCCCTCAGTCAGCCCTTTCTGTCATATCAGGGATTCACACAAACACAGATCCAAGACTAGTTTCACATTCCCGACCATGGATTCCTGACCACGGATTCCAAACCTCGGATTCTCAGCCGTACTTTCCAAACGCGGGAGAAAACCCTGTTTTCCATGCCCTTTTCTTGAATCCGTGGTTGTGAAGGGCCAGAAGGGCCGGCTGTAGAGTGGAAAGCTACAGGCAGATTTTCAGCTGTGCAGGGTGGACAGCCCTAACCTCAGCATTGTACAGGAGTCAACTGTATTTGCACCTGTTCTTTCCTTTCTGTCCAAGAAGGCGCTCATGGGTGTAGAGAGAACTGTCTCTTGAAAACAACCTTTTACTCCTGATGGCCTATTATTCTCCCTTAAAAGCAGAATTATTTCTGATGCTGCATAAAAGTATTTTACTCTCATCTTGACACTGATCATAGACTTTTTCTTAATAAATCACAGAAGAAAACACTGTATTTGCTCTTACAATACTATTGCACCTGTAGTAGGAGTATTCAAACACAACTATTCTTGGTATCACCATCTCCAAACCCTCCTCCCTACACACACACACACACACACACACACACACACACACACCCCTTCTCAATCTTCACTGAGAGAGGAGAAAACTTACATATTAACCAAGCATCAACATATGGCTTTCATTAAACCATGTGATTCCTATTCTCTTTAAGGAAGAATAGATTCACCATTTATCCAGCAATCAGTGACAAAGACAGCTGCTTTATACTTTTATCAAGTGTATAAGTTCTCCGTGCTTTTGGTAGTTCTTAATGTTCCTTAAAAGGGGGCAAGGGGATGATTAAAGCGAAAAGACAGTGCAAGGTGGTACTGTAGTCAACACTCATTCATTATTAAACACATATTTCTTGGATATATACTAGGTGCCAGGAACTCTATTTATATTACTCCTCTACCTTTACTGCAGAGGCAAGCAAAACTAGACTTAGCCCAGTCACTGGCCAAGTAACAAACAAATAAAGACATTATACAAACCATAATACACGGTGTCATGTCAGACCATAAAAGAGCAAGATGTGCCTTGGAGGAATCAGAATAGGCTTCCGAGAGGAAGTGAGAAGGAAGGTTAAGGAAGAGGTGACCAGGTGAGTGGGGGAAGGATGATGGAGGGATGGGGTTCTTTGCAGAAAACAACACAAGCACATTTTATAATTTTTTAAACCTTTTTTAAAGAAATGTATTTTCATTGATTTCAGAGAGGAGAGGAGAGGAAGAGAGAGACTGAAACATCAAGATGAGAGAGAATCGCTGGCTGGATGCCTCCTGCAGAGTCCCAATCAAGCCCATCACCTGGGCATGTGCCCTGACCAGGAATCAAACCATGACCTCCTGGTTCATAGGTCAATGCTCAACCATGGAGCCACGCTGGCTGGGCAAAACAAAGAAACAAACGGTCATATATAAATGGTCATGTATAAGAAAAGAGAACGAACTAAAGAACTGAAAGACTTCCGGTGTGGTTAGAGGGCAGCTTGAGTGGGGAGGCCGACTCGCTGGTGGACAGAGTACACAAAGCATTGTGTGGCTAGGAAAGGCCTTTATTTTCAGAGTGCCAGAAAGTCACTAAAGAAAGAGTTTGTTTACATGCAAGTGATAGAAGACTTGTTGAAGAAGGGAGACAATTTACGAAATTAATTAGAAGGGCATTTAAAAATATTCTTTAAGTAAATGCAAGTTAATCTTTGCTGGAAAACCTTTAACAATTATTTACATAATCATCACATTTCACACTTTAATGTCAACAGCCATGATTCCCTGGGGCTAAAGAGAGAAAAAAGAAAGGCAACTTAAAAAAATCTGAATATAAGTATGTAACAATGAAATTAATGGAATTTAGGAGAATATACTAAATGTACATATGTATTTTATATTAATACTACAACAAAGGAAATGATTTAGTTTAATAAAAAGTAATAATTCCACATTACAAATACAATATAAATGTATAAAATCAAAGGTCATACATTTATAAGCTGCTGCCCCCTACACAGAAGAGAACAGACTAGGAATCTCAAGGCTTAAATCCTTGAGGTTTCCCTAAGTTTTCAGTGTTACCACTTTTACCTTTATCTCCACCAGAATCGTTTATAGGCTCAGAAAGAAATAGACTTGTTTGTTGGATGAATTAATGAAGTTTCTCAATTGTTTAATATAAAATAAATCAATCGAGGTAACTTAAAAATATTGTGCCCTGTTCATAATAGCTGCCATTAATAAGTAGGAGGAGAAACGCAATGCACAAATGTTTGCCTTTTCTTTGCCTCTAAGCATATTGCGAATACACAGTTAAGAAGGGAAAGGGAGAAGCACAGTTTCATTCCACTATTGATCTATCAGACAAGAACTTAATCAATCTTCTTTATAAGCTATTAAAGCTGAGCTCAAGAAATGAACTCACCTGATGCATTCAACATTGATTGCCTCTTTCTAAGGACGGAATATGTCAGTCTTATCTACTACTACAGCCACGATTCAGTTTTTAAGGGACATGATTTTTCCTTCATTAGTTGCCCCAAAATGCTCCAATTAAGAAAAAGCATTTTTGGTAGTGATCCACCGTAAATGACTCCAAAAATGAAGACCATAACCATCCATTTCAGTCACAGCCTCCAGAGAAAAATGAGAGACTAAAAGCATATGTTCATCAAAGGAAGTTCAGCCCTAGTCCCAAGATCCTGCTCTAGCGTGAATTCTGAGGAATGTTCTGGCAGCATAAATGAAGATTGAGGCCTTAAGCTCAGATAAATCTTGGAAATTCACAGAGAAACTCAAGGCAGCTGTAAATCTGTCTTTACTGCATATACATTTCAGCCAGGGGCTTCTCTGTGTAGTATTAGGTTATGTGACAACCCATTCAGCATCTAACCGCCTCATAAATATAGGCAGAGAGGTCATTTTATATTTACAGGGCACTCCCCAAGTGCTAGATGCTATACGCCGGGGGAGGCGAGAGGGGGAAGGCCCTAGTTTCTCTGTTTATTAGAAAAGGTTAATAGCAGAGATCCTCAATGACCAAAGAGACTTCCCTTTGGCTCAGCTTTCTGGTTTCCATTTCCTCTTTCTAGGCCCCTTAACAGTCAAAAATTAAATACTGGGAGAAGCAGCAATAAAAAGTCTCCACAGTACTCCAAGGCACTGAGTGTGTTCGCCCACTTAAACACAGAAACACTGCTAACTCCCTCTTATACTGTGAAGAACATTTCCTCTGCATTTGTTGTTAAGTTTGCTTTCCTAGGGTAGATAAGAGGAGAGAAAATATCGAATTGCCCTCGCCCACCCCTTGCACCCCCCAATGTCTCCTTTATTTGCCATATTCCTTGCAAATATAACCCAGCTCCATCATAGGCTGTTGGGTTTTGTGACCAGGACTGATGCTTCACAGGCTCCCCAGTCACACTCACCTGAATCCTTTCTCAGCATTTCTGAAGAATTCAGCCACAGGCAGATTATGGCAAAGTACAGAGAGCAGCAGAGGGCCCAGGGCAACACCCCCTATCAGAACATCTCCTGCACCAAGCTACAGCTCCACTCTCTTCCGGGAGCTTCTCCAGAGCAGATTCAGCAGCATATCCTAACAAAACAATCAACCTCTCTGCTATGAAAGATGCCATTATATGTGTGAATTTCCTTAGAAATCCTAGGAGTTAATGGCCTCAATATTTCAAAAACCTAATACATTCAGGAGGATGGGATGCAGTATGGGGTCTAATGTTTATTTATTGCAAAAGTCAAGAATAGCTGGAAGTCCATTAAGAGGATGTGCAGCAGATTATATTAATTTGTAATTAATTTTCAGTGGTATTTATGAGAGAACCCTTTAATCAGCATAATTCATGCTTCAAAAATTATAATATTAACTAATATTAATTAAATAATAATTTATAAATTTCAATAGTTTTAATTATCTTTTGATTAAATTACCTGTTATTCAATTCCACCCTGCTTTGGATATTAATTAGCTAACTTAAACATGATCGACAGAAATGACTCCCCTGTGGATGAAGGCACATTGTCTAAACAGGTCAACACTGAGATACGTAAGTGTGACAATTTAGATCGCATGATTAGCAAAATTAATTGTTTAAGGCACTGCCTTTTTCCTTCTCCATTTGCCAGTGGGTAAGGTCTTTAAAATATGCCCTGGGTCTCCCTAGGCCCAAATTCCAAGACATCACACATTCTGTTATTTCCACTCTCCACCCCACCACCTCCACCTTCCTTCTCTATCCTGTTACAGAACAATCTAGTCTTCTGAGACCTAAATTAGTGTCAGCCTATTAATCAGCCAACAAAATATGTCAGAGGAAAATGAAGTTGCAACCCCACCTCCCTCTACAGACAGATCCTTCGCCCCTCTCTTGGTGCACTGTTTCTGCCTTGGAGCGGGGACCTCTGGGCCACAGCCCAATTTAGGTCTCTACTATGCAGTGACAATCAGCCCAGACCTCATTTTTTAAAATGTTCATATGTAATTTAAAGCCATCTACCCTCAAGTTCTCAAAGAAAAATGGATCATCGACTGCACATGTCACCCCACCTCATTGGCTGGAGCTGTACCCTTCCTGCCCCCCACCCCACCCCCAGCATCCCACTTCAGGAGGTAAGATCTTTGTAAACGGATCTCTTGAAGCCAGTTATCAAAATGACAGTATGTATCAATTATGAACACCTTCAAGAAAGGCAGAAGGATATATGCTAAACAAACAAAGTAAGAGAGGGATTTTATTTTTGTCATGTGAAACATTAAAAAAAGAAGGAAAAAAAAGGATATCAGTTTCCAGAAGCTCCAAGTGGCCATCTTCTCTCAGAAAACACCACAGAATTACTGAAGCTCCACACCAGAAAACAGGACATTACTTGCTCACAGATCTTTCTATTGGCTGTGGGACAAAATCCTCACCAAGAAGGTGTTACAGATAGTTTTTAACAAAGGAAGGTATAACCATTTAGATTACTTCTATTATAACATATATTCTACTCTAAATAACTTCACCTCATAATTCCCTATTTACAATGATTAATCTATTACATTTTAGAGCCCTTTGCCTTCTCCCAGACATTATCTGATATGCCTTGCACTGGAGCTGAAAATAGTGTATCACATGAATGTGAGAAGCAACAGCAGTACAGGAAGTAAAAGAAACATGTCCTGAAATTTCACAAATAAACAGAAATACGCACATCAATACAAAAATTTGTAATGTCTAAGGAAGAAAGGAGGGAAGCCTTTGTCTTATATAAGTTCACTAGAGTCCTGGTGCATGAAATTCGTGCACTTAAGGGGGCATCCCTCAGCCCAGCCTGCACCCTCTTGCAGTCAGGGAGCCCTCGAGAGATGTCCAACTGACGGTAGGGAGCAGGCCTAAGCAGGCAGTTGGATATCCTTAGCGCTACTGCGGAGGTGGAAGAAGCTCCCACCACAGCCACTAGGCTCACCAGCCATAAGCCTGGCTTCTTTCTGAGCAGAGCTCCTCCTATAGGAGCACACTGACCACCAGGAGGCAGCTCTTGCATTGAGCATCTGCCCCCTGGTGGTCAGTGCTCATCATAGTGACCAGTCATTCTGCTTTTAGGTCAATTTGCATATTAGCCTTTTATTACATAGGATATTCTGGGACAGTCAGACATATCGGGGCACCAGGCAGTTAATAAATGAACCAATAATTAACGTTATTTTAGGTAACAATGATGCTCAACTAATGTATAGTTAGAATGCAGGGAGGGTTAGACCTAGTTGAGATCCCTGGTCAGATAGGGCTTTTCTAAAGAGCTGACATTGGAGAGGAGACCTAGAGAAGATGAAGGCACACACCATGTGTCTTTGGGGGCAGAGCCTTACCGATGGAGATAACTGCAAGAACAAGGGCCCTGAGGAGGGAGCTTGCTTGTCTGTACAGCTACAAGGGGGCCAGTTTGGCTGGAACACCCTAGAGCCAGACAATGCAGGGCCTCATTGGTCATGATGAGAACTTAGCATTTTGTTCTAACTATGATGAAGCAAGAGAGTGAGATATAATTCAAATTTTTAAAGAATTACAATTTTGTGAAAAGTAGACTATCAAAGGCCAGAGTGAAAGCTATCAGAGGTTAGCAGCCTATCAGAGGCCAGGTTGCCAAAGGAGACCTGTGAGGAACTCCTGCTGTGACATCCAGGAGACAAGGGTGGCGACTTGGAGATAACGTGATAATAGATTTGATTCAGCTGACACTTTGAAGGTAAAGCCAACAGAATTTGCTTATGTGTTGGATGTGGGATATAAAATAAATGATCTGAATGATGCAAGAAAAAATAACTAAAACAATATCATGTTGATATTATAAATATTTTAGCCAAAATGAAAATCTTGGAGAGAATACAAAATAAAGGCTTTTTGATAACTAAAAAATATAGTTTTGTCACTGGTGAAAGAATAGTGAATGGGTTCTAAAAATCATGTATTCAGAATCTGAGCACTATGTAGACATTAACTTTACAGTTCTGCAGGATATACCACTGTTTATTTAGTTTCCTCTTCTGAGCGCTGTCCCTAATAATAGATGCTACTTGATGCAGTGGAATGGAGTTCACAATGGAAAAAAAATTAAAACAATAGTTCCCAAACCTCATTTTGCTACTTCTTTTTAACTTCAGCAACCATCAGCTGCTTGTCAGAGTTGCTGACAATGTGACAACACTGAGGATTTAAATTTGCACTCCTCTTACTTCCTCTGCTCATATTCTAGAGAAGGGGCTATGTGTTGTGACCTGGCCCAAAATTAAGCATCCAAACAAAAAAGAAAGAGGACATGTTGGCATATATTCATGTAAAAAAATTATTCTTAGAATTACCTAAAATCAAACTTTTAGCTATTATGCTAAAGTTTTATCACATGATTTTTAGAAATTTTAAAATAAATTGTGACATATAACTAATAACATTATGTAAATTTGGTCCTTTAGGTTTACTAACAGTTTTATTTGATTGAGGTAAAGAGTATAAGTAATATTATTACACACACTCTGACTTACCCAACGTTATTAGAGAGATAAGAAAAAAAATGATCCTAAAAACTGAGCTGGAAATATTGAATTTGAAAGTGTCCCTTATTTTCATGCATATCCCTATATCCATATCCTATTATATTTTCCCACACTATCTAATTATTTGACATGAGATATATAGATCTCTCTCCTTTTTGGCTTTTATCTAAAGTTTGATATAACTGGTAATAATATGTCAACAAAATTGGTGATCATACCTTGACTTGTAAAATAAAACTCATTTTAAGAGCATCATAAATCTAACAGAGCATATCTTGTGTTCTGATTGGTAGAAAATTGGATATTAAACACCATGGAAAACTGATCTTCTAATTTAGTACTTGAATATATACAAAAAGAAAAGGAGAGAAAAAAATCATTACTTGGAATAGATAGTTTAACTGATCATGATCAATTTGAAGTGCTTATTGCTTAAGTAAATGACCTTTGGGGTGATTTCATTAGCTCCACATACTGCAAAAGGTTATATCTAAATTTAATTTTATGATAGAGTCTAGGCAGATAAAAATCTCAAAAGAGTATGAATGGGCATTTAAAAAAAAACACACAGATTCTGACACACAGAATTGACTGTAAAAATCCTGCTTGGCGCTCCTGCTCTAATTGTTGGCTTTAAGCGTGAGTAAATATTTGAGGGAGGAATGGAGGAATGGCAATGCCCTGATATGATCATCATCTGATGTTTGTAGTTAGGGAATGACTCTAAAACTAACCACCAGTCCCACCTTTTTAGTCGTAAATTACTTTTTACTGTAAATAACATTTGGTCCCCCCTAGACCTATTTTATTTGTTAGATAAAGTCTCTTTACCTTTATAGAGTTGCAATACCCTGTAATGATTTGATGTGTGTTCTATCTTCCCTTTCCTCTTGAAAGTGCTACAAGCCAGGCCAGCGTGGCTCAGTGGTTGAGTATTGACCTATGAACCAGGAGATCAGGTTTTGATTCCCTATCAGAGTGCATGTCCGAGTTGCAGGCTCCATCTCCAGTGTGGGGTGGTGTGCAGGGGTCAGCTGACCAATGATTCCCTCTCATCACTGATGTTTCTATCTTTCTCTCCCTCTCCATTCCTCTCTGAAACTAATAAAAATATATTTTAAAAAGTGCTACAAGACATGTGCTTATCATTGTGTTAAATTAAGGTATGTCTTAAATGCTTGTGAAAAGCATTTTACATGCTTCTTTGGGATACTAGGTAGGAGAACTAGGTAAGAATGGGTGTTTGAAAAAGAGATTAGACATTGATGCTTCTAGACTTCACATGGTATTGGTAGATGAAACAGGGCCAAAAGTCATCTCTAAATATGACCTAATTAGCAATAACAGTATTAGAGAAAAATGCAGAAATTTATCAAAAGAAATGAAACGATATTTTTATCCACCTGGCCTTGAAACCAGTATGATTCATTTTCTTGAAGTTTCATTCTCTTCAGTCATTGCTTTTCAGGATATTGCAAAAGTACTAAGCAATGTCTATCTTTTAAGTTTCTTAAAAGTGCAGGACCACTTTTGTGTCCCTTTCCATTCTTGTCATTTCTCTGGCATCTTCTTATTTCTTCCTACTGCAGATCATTTCCCAGTACAGCCACTTCCCAGAAACTGGGCTTCCCTCTTCCTCAGTCCTACTGGTTGTCAAGGACAGTGTCTAAGGCAGCAGTGGTCCAAGGGGAAGGAAGGAGACATGACGTGGCCCCTTGGTGGTCCCCCTTTCCTTTCTTCTACCCCCTCATTCTGGAATCCACATAAAGGACTTCAAACCAGACTTTACCACCTCCTAGATGTGTGACTTAATATACTCTGCATCTTAAACCTCCCTGTCCTGTTTTCATTAAATGAAACTCAAAACTCCTGCTAAAAGGGCCGCTGAATTAAAAGCACTGTGCCTGGTGAACTATCTGTTACTTGGCAACGTGAAAAGGTGGCGAGTAAACACTTTATTTTAATAGAAGCAGAGGATTATGTAGAAAGGGTAGAATGCAGAGGCCTGGCTTTGAGTCACAGTGCTACTTCCTGATTGTATGCTCCTAGCCAAGTTGCCCAACCTCTTTACACCCCAATGTTTTCATCTGTAAAAGGAGTCACAATAATATTAGCTCATCTATCACCTATAAAAGGTGGTAATATATATACCCCACTTTTATCACAAGGATTGAGAAAATGATTTCCAAAATTCTTAGTGCAATACAAATAGAGTGGTTATGAAAACTCTATGGAAACTGTGTTTAATTAGTATAGTCCCAGCTCTTGTTACATCAAGTATAGGCCACTCTTCCTTAGTGAAGAGCAGCGTGTCCTGAGGAACACAGAATATGCCTTCCATTTCTGAAATATTGCTAACTTTTCTACGAACGTAACATGGCACAGTATGGTTTTGTGACCATGAAATTAGCAGCCAATGGCTTGATTGTACAGAGTAAGACGATTTTTAGGCTTCTATGGTTTGATGGATGTTTGATTATTTTAAAACATTAGGAAAGCAGCTACCTTTAGGAGAAGTTGTGGGTGGTGGTTGTGAAACTAGAGTGCCAATAAGTCCGGGCTGCCTGTCACTACTGGAGCCGATCCAGCAGAGACAAGGTCAAATCATAGATGAGTGTTTATTCCAATGCCAGCGGTATGGGAGAGCAGCAGGTGAGCCACAAAAATCTGCTCTCCACCCACCATAAGCCAGCTGCTTATGTTGGGTAGAAGGATGAAGAGTGCATGGGGAAGTAGGCAAAAGGAGTAAGAGTAGTATGCAAAATGGGCAGTTTACAGGCAATGCGGGCTTGGGTTGTGCAAAAGGCCTGGGGGTTTGAAAAGGGCTGGTACCCTAACCCATTCCTCAGAGATGGCATTTCCATCTGATTTATCATTTAGGATACCGGATAATTAAGCCCCATATATTTCGAAGATTTAGGAAAATAATGACTTTGGCCACACCCTAGAATTTTGGAAATTGCACTTTTCCCTTTTTTTTTCCTTTTAAAACATGCTATCCTCTTTCTGCTTCTACCCCCTCTCCAGGAAAGGTGTCCCACTCAAATATTAAAATCATAGTAACACGGCTTTATACTGTGGTAGATTAAGATTCTGGAACTAGATAGCCTGAATTCAAATCACATACGCCCTTTTTATTAGTTACGTGGCTTTGTCCAATTGTGCCTCAGTTTCTTCATCTGATAAATGGGTATTACTGGTAATGCCTATGGCATAGGGTGGTTGTAATTTAATACATGCAAAGTGCCTGTGATAATGCCTCTCACATACAGCGTTAATGTTTAGTCGGTGCTCTAGAAACTACATCATCCTTTTAGAGCTAGCCTTGCTCTTCTGAAGCCTAAGAATTCCTTATTGAATCAAGTTTCTCATTTGCTTCTATGATCCTGCTTAGTAGCAGATACTGCTTAGTATTATTCTGTTGCATTTTTTCTGGTTATTGGCTATAGCTAAAACTAACCTTATAATGTAGTTTCTTTCCATGATATGAACCTAAAATAAAAATTGGGTGGGTGGTTCATTAAAATATCCTTTATTTTCTGTCTTTGAAAGACCAGAGTCTTCTCATTTATCATCATCCCATTCCCACTCATCTTCTTTTTCTGGTAGCATAATCAGGCATTACGTTCTAAAGTTCTTTTTCACTAGGGAGCTCATGCCACACAAATAAGTGATTTAGAAACCATCTAGAAAACATTTCAAATTATTTGGATCAACCACTTGTTGGTTAATTTGTTTGTTTCTTGCTAGAAATGGAGAAATGGAGGAAAGATGAGAATTCAAGAATTTTACATAACTAAAAGTTTAATCATCAAAACAGAATTCATTCAGATGATACAAATCTTAGACAATAATTGCCAGTATGAACCTAAGAAATTATACTAGCCCTGTATTACAGATAAAGACACCGAGTTTCAGAAACACCACCCCCTTACCCAGAGCAGTTAAGGACAAACACAGACTAGAACCAGGTTTCCTGCCTCTGCCCAATATTCTTTCTTTCCTCTGTCTCTCAGCCAAAGTGTCTATGCTGTGACCGCTCAGAGGAAATTAATCAAGAATAACTATCCACACAGCTGAACAACAAAGGTAAAGGGCTTTTATACATCAAGGTAGAATCTGGTGGAAATGCCACTTCCATCCTCAGCTGTTCATATAATTAATATTTCCAGAATGCTTAAAGCATAATCACATGCATTTAATAATTCCAACAACCCTGTGAGAAAACTCACTTTCTCTTGCCCAAAGTCACAGAGCAAGTAAGTAGTTAACTCCCAGGCTCAAGCTCAAGTCTTCTTTAAACACTGACTTACATTCTTAAACAAACCACTCAACAATTACTGTAGACAGGATTAAGTTCTTGGTGCAGAAGAAAGAGGTAAGAGAGCTCCAATCAGGTAAACAACTGCACAAAATGGCAAGTGCCATGACAGAGGCATGATTAGGGTGCAAGGGAAGCCCAGAGGACAGGGTCAGAGAACTTTTTGCAGGATATGCAATGCAAGCTAAGTTTTAAAAACAAGGAAGACGTTAATTAGACCAGGCAGTAGGAGAATGGCAGTCGGGGAACTAAATAACGTGGGATAGCAAATAAGAGCTACTTGATATTGAGCATTTGCTATTTTCTCTGTGCTTCGCCCATTTCAATGATCCTATATAGTAGATACTATCATATTCCCCTTCATAGTTTAGGAAAGTGAGAACCAGAGAGGTGAGGTGATTTGTCCAGTGTCACACAGAGCCTAGATTTCAATTCTATCAGGTTTCAGAAGTCCACATTCTTAATAACTGCCCTACATTCCACCACTCAGAGAGAGAGAGAGAAAGAGAGAGAGAGAGAGAGAGAGAGAGAGAGAACTTGACAGTGTTTGATCAAGCTCAGACCAGCTGTCTGAACAGCAGAAATAGGAAATGTATGACGTGTGGTACATACAGGCTGGCAGGATGGGCTAGAACCAGGTCTTGACTTGCATTCTCTATGAATGTGCTACAGCGCTCAGTGCTTGGTATCTGTCTTTGCCCTGACATTGATGGGAGGCTCACCACTAGAGAATACTTGCCATGGAAGAGCCATAACCTGGTTTATGCTGCATGGAAATTAGGTCGGCTTTGGGCATGGTGACTTTGTGGTATGGTGAGAGAGAGAGAACCATTTGCAGTTGGGGACCTAGGATTTGTGCTCACAAGACATGCAGGGTTGGAGTCTGGAGGAAAGCCAATGGGGTGTGGCAGGGAGGGCCATGGGTGTGAGTGGCAGTAGCTGGGTAGCAGCTTTCGAGACAGAGGAGGAGCAGAGCAAAGAGGGAGCCCTGAGAAGTGGCCATTTAAGGAGCTGGTAGAAGGAGTGTGTCCAAGAGGATGCCCAGAGGCAGGAGAAACCCACAAAATCTGGTGTCACTGATGTTCAAGGGAGATGGGGCTTCAAGGAGAGAGAATCGGTTTATAGTATTAATTACAACAATAAGGGCAAATAATGCATAAGCAACCTGACACACACTTCACTCACCATCATGTTTCTTTAAATCATTTGAGTGCCAAAAACCAGCCAGTAAAAAGGCAAATGGCTCCTTTGATTATTCAATTTGTTTATATGTGGACTCTGCTGTGTACATAATTATTTACTATTCCTTTCAGGGCAAAAGAAATTCAGGAAGAATATGAAAAAAATGCAGCTTACAATTTATTTGGCCATGCTATGCCCAATTAGAAAGCAATCTCAACAAACAAATAAAATATAATAGAATTATAGGGAATGGAGAAAAGGATATGTTAAGACAGCTTATAAGATAAACATTTTATAACAGGTACTAAGAAAGGGTGTCATCAGGGAGAAGTTTAAGAAATGGTCAGTAGCATCACAGGCAGGGGCGCGCTAATAAATAAATCCATTCCTGCATCTTTATTACGCATCCTCTAGGCTCCATGCTACGAGAAACACTGTAGACAGTGCCTCAAAGTATAAGGTAGGGTCTTGGATAAGAAGACAGGCTAATACACAGGAAAACAGAGGTCAGCAAACAGGCAGATAACAAGGGATTCTGTGTCAAACAGAACAGGGATGGAATTCCCTGATCCACCTTTAATAGCCTTTAGGCAATTTAGGGAACACGAAGCCTCAGTTTTATGTTTAATTATATAAAATATTCTATTGTTTCCGGATAACACCGTAAGAAAATAACAGCTGCTATTTATTCTATATTTGTTTTATGCAATGTAATGTGCACTGTGTTATCTCCTTTAATCACCACAAACATCCCAAGTGTTACTAGTACTATCATTATCCCCCTTTACCAGGTGAAGAAACGGGGGCCCAGAGGGTTCAGAGATGTGTTCAGGGACCACACTGAGAGTCGGGGCAGAGTTGGGTGTTAACCTGCCGGTTTTAGTCTAGAGGACATGCGTCTATAAACCCTGCTCTCATGCCTCTCAATGAGCATCATGGTGGTTCCAGAAAACACAATGTCTGTTTCATGGAGGCAGACAGATGGGATTGTGACACAATAGGATTTGCATAGGCAGAGAGTGCTCCTAACACAGCTGCTGTCCACCAAGCCCTTCCCAAACCTAGGCACCTAGGCCCATTAAAATTCCTATGGGGACGGGGACACACACACACACACACACACACACACACACACGTATATATATAAGTAATTATAATTGTGTGTGTTTGTCCATATAAAATAGAGCAGGATTTTAAGAGAAAGGGACTACAGTTATGCTTTTCCTTGCTCAAGAGAAAGCCACATTGGTGGGAGCAAAGTTTAAACCCTCAGCCTTTTCCTCTGCTCCAAAGCGGACAACCTGTCAATCAGCAAAGAGGCGCCTTACCCGGGAATGCCAAGGCAGTCACCTAGCTGCTCCCTGCCAATTTAGTTAGGGATTCATTCTAACTCTTATTCGAAGTGCCTAGAAATTAATGTAGTATTTCCTGTGCTCATTTGCATTGCCTGTGGGCTGGAAGCGCCCCCTTGTGAGGGCCACCGAGTTAGGCAGGGAGCTGTATCCAGGACAACCCGGTACTAAGCGCGAGCAGGGTGGTGCTGACGCTGGGATTAGGATCTGTTCTATGAGGCTGTGCCTGGCTGATAAATTGGAGTGGTAATTTGGGATTTAACTAATAGAGCGGTAAATGTATGAGAATGAGGGAAGTCCAAGGGGAGCAGAGACTAGGGGAACCCTACAAGTTGGTGAGTGAGGTTTTGTTCTGTTTTGATTTTTAAATTCCTGTCTCTCCTTTGGCTTTGCATTTGAATCCTGAATTCGGGTCTCTCTTCTGCCCCTGCAAAGATCCTGGGAAAGTGGATCGCCTTTGTTAGTCTAAATCGCTGTGTGTTTACAAATACATTTCAAGAGGATGCCACTAGATAGGAAGCTTCTCTTGGACCCAAACCACAGTGTCTATAAGTAACTCTTGACCTTGATGCATCTGTGCCCTGTGTGTAAGGTAAGTAGGTGCAGCTGCAGCGGTTGAAATCTTCCCAAACTATTCATCTCTTATTGATTCACTTGTTCTTTTGTGAGCAGAGGGACACCTACACACTAGTGTAAAATTAGGAGCTCCCAAGCCTGTGATGCCTAAGAGAGACACGATTTGTCCTCTGGGACTTAGAAGTACAGAATTTTCTCAGCAAGTAGTTATGGAGAATCTTATTATTCTGGCATATCCTGAACACATTCATTAGCTTATTTCTTCAGTCTACAGATCCCCAAACATTGCCAGGATCTCTATTGTTAAGCCCAATCACTTGGCAATTTTTCAAAGGGCTATCTGATTTTTAAAATGAATAAAAAATAATTGTTGAGAATTCAAATTAACTGGAGGGGGTTATTATTAAGCGTTGGGGCAAGGGAGCAAAGGTTTGAAATTCCTTTCAGTAAGTTAGAATCCAGTAACCCACAAATGTTGCTGCATGCACACCTGGGAAAAACCAATCCACTCACATAAACAGTTAATGAAAGACGCACAGGCCACTTCACATGCATACATGGTCCTCTGTTTCCCCTGAAAATATTTTTCTTACCGCTGATACTTTCATTTTAAAGCTGGGGCAAAATAAACTTAGTCACCCCCATCCTCAAGGGAAACCTGTCACCTCACCATCAGAGCCAGGGTTTGTTTTTAAGCTGCTTCTCCCACCTGGAACTTAGTAACATTTGAAAGAAAGTCAGACCACTCATCAGTTCCTAAATCCTGAGAATGACCCGCAAGGCAGGGGGACAGCTGCAGGGGTGGGCAAAGCATGAGGCGACGGGTGTTATTTACTGTAGTGATGGTGAGGCGATAGATTCTCCTTATATTCTATACCTTTTTCCTCTCTAGGAAATCCCCCTGCCTGGACTAGTGACAATGAGTTTGAATGAGTTCTTCTGTGGTCTTCTGTATGAAGAGCTCTAGAGCCACTGATGCGTTTCGACCCCTGCTCCTTTGTTCATACTGTGCCATACACTCAGGATGCCTTCCCAGAGACAGACGCACTTGCATGGGCCCCTGACAAGACTCTGTACTCATTTTTGTACTTAGAATTTGCACTATTTCTTTTTAAAAGGGACCCGGAAGTGTTCACACTTCAGGCCCCACAAAATCTGGGTCCTTCCCAGACCTCTCCACTTATTCAAATCCTATCCATTCCCTAAAGCATTGGTCAGACCCCATTTCCCTCACTACTTGTACCCTGGAAATCTAGTTACAAAAGAGCAAAACGATCAGATTGGCATCACAAAAATACCAGAAGGCTCTTTCATTAGTTTAGCCTCCTCTGAATTTATGTTTTTGTGAAAATACTTCACAAACACTGGGCAAAATTAATGTAAACTTTAAAGTCCAATATCACTAGTCTACACTGCACTAAGGTAAATGTTTTGTCAATGGAGGTTATTTGCTTACATAAAAAATATCATTAATTTCATATTGCCTTCATTTATCTCTAAAATTTTAGAGACAAAATTGATGCTTTTTGAGCTTTAGACACTATAATCTCAAAAAACCCCACACAGATTGAACCTGTAAGACTAAACGTTATACAAACTAATGATAAAATCGAAAACATCTGACTCAGTTGGTGTTGCTCAGTGGTTAGGCATCGACCTATGAACCAGGAGGTCACGGGTTTGATTCTCAGTTAGGGCACATGTCCATGTTGCAGGCTCAGTCTTCAGTGGGAGGGTGGGGGTTGTAGGAGGTAGCTGATCAATGATTCTTTCTCATCACTGATATATATATATATATATATCCCTTTCACTCCCTCTCTAAAAGCAATAAAAATATAGTTTTTAAAAAAATAAAAAAAAATCAGGATGCTAGACGTTGTAGAGGTCTCTTTCCAATTTCTAGATTCTATAACACTGGTCATGTGTTTGCATAACACACAATGAATCTGTTTATTGTGCCATTTTAAATAATCAGAGTGATTGCCAATCAACATATCAGCACAATCAATATAATGATACTGGGGCTTAGTATCAATTAGGAAAGTTGCTGTAAAGAATAAATATTTACTTATTTCTTTGTTCATGTATTGCCAGCTATAGAGTCTGCTTTTATGCTTTGTTAATAGTAGTAATTCCCAAAATGAGAAGTAGGAGATCTGAGTCAAGACTTGTCTGTACCACAGTCAGCGTTGAGTGTGTCACTTAAACTCTCTGCATATGAGCTTTCTAGTCCCCATCCCAGGAAAGTAACAGCTGGCTTACTAGCTCGTGGGACCACTAAGAAGCCAGAATAGGACACGGGATCCCTGTGCTGCTTTAGAAAGTTTTAAAAAGTGCTTTGCAAATTCAGGTTATATTTTTATCATCCCCCACATCTTTTCTAAATAATTTATCAACTAGCAAACAAAAATACACTTCGCATTTTTGTTATGCAGGCATTTTCTCTTCATCTACTTATTGACTGAAATAAACACAGAGGCACGAAAAACAGAAAGAGATGAGTAAATGAAAGAAACGTTCCCCTACAGCACACAGAAATCTATGGAAGTCAATTTTTTTTCCTAAAAAAAAAAAGTCTATTGGAAATATTCTTAATGATGGAATAAAAGAAAGAAAAAATACTCAAAATTTTCATAAATCATTTTGCACTTATTTTGTTATTAGGAGAAAATTGTGTGGCAATATGCAAATTATGAGCACAAGAAATTATAAAGTGCATATCTGCAAATGGAATACATATATTTCACTAGGAATGTAATTAATAACTATGCCCACACCATTTTACATTGTGATGGAGTAACTAGTGAACTATTATAGAAATAAAATTTTCCTTGACAAAGTTGCCCTTTTAATAGACCCATAATATGTAAGATTATTCTATTTTGCATTCTACTGGATGATAATGGTAATCATACTAAATATGATCTGGTTTCATTTCTTCTTACAGCTCTTTTACTGCACAAAGTTTATACAATACATTAAAATGTTTTTAAAATACACTAATACCATTGAAGAAACTAGAAAAAATTGTTTTAAGCATTTGTCTGGATTCTTTTTATTTTCAATACAAGCAGATACACATACCACTACTGAAAATAGGGAATAAATTGAGTCACTTTGCATTCTTGCTAATCTAGTTTTAAGTTTTAATCACATAACTGAATAAAGATGGAATTTCCATGAGACTGCCTTCCCAACTGAAAATTTAAAAATAAGCAAACAAAAAACAGATGCGAATGTCTCTAGATTCTTGAAGCCTGGTTAACGAAAGGCTTTATTACTTTAAAACCTTATTCTTTTAGCTGTAGTTAAAGTATTCTTTAGGCCTGTCCTAGAAAATGCAGCCTAGTTAGCATAATGAGTTCTTATTTTCATTATTAAAGATTTTGCCATACCTCAGGTTTATTATTTCAAATGTGTCTCATTGTCCAGGATGGTTCACATAAATGTTTAAGATATGACTGCTCTCAGGACATCTCTGGAATTTTTTGTTTTAATATAAGAGCATTATTTTCCTATGGATCCTAAAATTAAGACTAGCTTTTAAAATATCCAACATGATTTCATCTGTTTTTATCTGCAACTATGCTAGTTGAAACTTCACTATCTTGCACCCAACCTCCTGTAAAACCCAGTTTCTCTGCCTCAATTTCCCTCTCTTTTTCCCCTACAAGGACTGGCAGAGTTATCTTTGTAAAGCCAACTACACAGTTGGAGAAAATTTATTCAAAGAAAATAGGAGTAACTTGATAGAGAAAAGACTAGAAGGAAAGTGGCAGCCCAAAACTTCAGAGGAAGTATCAGCCCAAGTTGAGCGATTAGGTTAAGAGTTTTGCAGCTATCAGCAGGTAGGGGGTTGAAGAATTATTTTCTCAACAGCTAAACCATGGAGGTCTTTTCCCCTTCTCCACCCCTCCAATGTGTGACATGAACAACAGTCTCTCCCCCCACCCCTCCAAAAAACAACAACAAAAAACAAGAATCTCTTCCTAAAGAAAGTGGGTGATCTGACTGGTAAGTAAGCCCAGCGAGAGAGGTGAAGCTGAGAGAGAAACAGAACAGAGCTGAATGTAGTGTTAGACCTTCGCACCAGCAACCGAGGAGCAAAGAGAAAAGCAAGTGCTCCAAGGCCAAAATGAAATCTCCGAATTTGTGGGTTGTGAAGTCGCTGCAGTGGCTGCCTGCTCAGTGCCCACCCTCCTTCAGAAACCCCCCGCCAACACAGTGCATCCGTGTGAAGGGGAGGTCTGCTGGGAACCCGCCCAGCTGCAGAAGCAACACACATCCACACACATGGAGAATCACCATATTTGACACCAATAGCATGAAAGAACCAAGAAGAAAGTGCAGAACAGATGTGTTAGTGGAGAGAACATATTGTTCATCAAGCAACAGAAAACTAAGAAATTAATTATCTTCAAAGAGATTTGAAAGAATATGATAACCATGAGCAAGAGCACGCTGTTTGTAACAACAACAAACAAACAAAAAACACGGGAGAAAATACCTGGCAATTAAGAGGCAAAAAACCTGCTGAGATTTAAATATATATTCCTTGGATGTGTACGTTTGAAAGCCCTTCCCTCCAGTAGTGGGAGTTTAGTGAAACATTACTACATTTACACTGTCTAAGCCCAACCAGAGTTCATAGTACGGCACTGAACATTGGTTACATACTCTCTTATTGGATTAAAATGTGTAGAATAGTCCAATGGTTAAAAAGAGAAAGACAAAGAAGAGGGCTTAATTATGACTACAGAACAGAATGTATGTGTTATAAAACTTGACAAAAATCTGAATGCTGGGAAGAGGACGTGGAAAGCAGTGATTGTGTAAAATGAATGTGCCTTTCAGAGTAGACAATCATCTTAGAAGCATAGGATTGATAACTCAGAAAATAAAAGAGTAATTTTACCGCCTGACAAGATAACTGAATAGAAAAAGAAAAAGAAAAAGAGAGGGAGAAGAAAAAAGAGAGCGCTGATGGGAAAGCCTAAGGGAGGGAAAGAGAGAAAGAAGAGAAAAAAGAGTTAAAAGTGGTTTCCAAGGGGAATGAAGTTGTTGGTTAAGAGAAACTTTTACTTTTCATTTCTGTGCCTCCTGGACAGTTTAAATTTTTAAAAAATATTATAGATATGACTTTTATTTTTAACCTGCATATAAATAAAAAAGCCACTGAGAGCCAGTTAACTGAAATTTTAGTACATATACAATTTTCTCTGGCAAATATCACAGAGACATAGATACTTTCAGTAATCTTTACAACATTTTTCTCATGCAGTTTACTATAAGACAGAAGCCTAGAAAGTATAAAATATACATTTCACAGTCATATTCTAATTTTATTCTTAAATTTTAAGAAGGCAGGTTTTATATGTAATAATTACCTAGAGATTAGCAAACATTAATGGAATTCATGTGAAGTAAATCATATATATTTAATATAAACATTTAAAGTAGACATTACTCCAGAAAACATATCCTTTTTTGTGTTTTTGTTTTGTTTTGAATTCATGTCATATACCCAATTTGATCACCCAGAAAACAGCATGGATCCTTCTGTCAGTTATGCAGTTAGACACACACA
>PVJC01010115.1:0-44383 GCA_004026665.1 Murina feae
TTCTTCTTTCCTCACCTGAGGATATGTTTCCATTGATTTTTAGAGAATGTGGAAGAGAAGGAAAAAACAGAGAGAAACATCAAAGTGAGAGGAACACTTTGATTAGTTGCCTCCTGCATGAGCCCTGACCTGGACCCTGGCTAGGGAGGAGCCTGTAACCTAGGTACATGCCCTTAGTCAGAATTGAACCCAGACCCTGCAGTCAACAGGCCCAGGCATTATGCACTGAGCCAAACCGGCTAGGGCAGGATATGACATTTCTTAGCTCTCCAGCAGCAGACCTTTGTTTTTTTCTCCAGCAGTGTGGTGGAAAAAGCCTAGATCACCTTTAGGGATTCTTATTACCCAAGTTACTAAGAATATTACCAGTGGCATACAGGGAGCTTATCCAATGAGCATTAAAAAAAGCTGTTTCCTCTGTAGTTCACTCCAATCACCGGCTCCAACCCTGCCCATCCAATCCCAGCTGCACCCCTATCCAGGCCTGTAACCTCTGGCCTAGGATGCAGGCCTGGGCAGAAGACCCCCCAAACTCCCGCAATCACCGGCTCTGCCCCTTCCCAGGTTCCTGCAATTTATGGCTCTGCCCCTTGGCCCCCCTGCCTCCCCCACCACCTGCCTGGCTAACAGGCCTGGCTACTTCAGTTGTGGGGCTGAGGTGGACTGGGCACTGCCTCTTAGTTGAGTTAATTTGTATATTTGCTCCTGATTGGTTGGTGGGCATGGCTTGTGGGTGTGGCTTGTGAGTGTAATGGAGTGAGGGTCAATTTGCATATTACTCTTTTATTAGATTAGATACTAGAGGCCCAGTGCACAAAAATTTGTGCATTTGGGGGGTTCTCTCAGCCCAGCCTGTGCCCTCTCAAGCCTGGGAGCCCTCAGGGGATGTTCACTTGCCAGCAGGGAGCAGGCCTAAGCTGCAGTCAGATATCCTTAGCACTGCTGAGGAGGGGGTAGAGGCTCTCACCACCACAGCTGTACTGGCAGCCAACAGCCTGCTTGTGGCTGAGGAGACATCCCCCTGTGGGAGCACACTGACCACCAGGGGCCAGCTCCTACATTGAGCATCTGCCCCCTGGTGGTCAGTGTGTGTCATAGTGATCAGTCATTCCCAGTGGTTCTGCTGTTAAGGTCAATTTGCATATTACCCTTTTATTATATAGGATAGAGGCCTGGTGCATGGGTGGGGACCGGCTGGTTTGCTCTGAAGGGTGTCCCAGATCAGGGTGGGGGTCCTGCTGGGGTTCCTGGACAGCCTGGGTGAGGGGCTGATTGCTTTTTGCAGGCTGGCCAAGCCCCCCAGCAGGTACTCCCACCCCATGAGGGTGTGGCCATCCTAGTTGTGGGGCTGATGGCTGTTTGCAGGCTGGCCATGGCCCCCAGTGACCCAAGTTCCCAGCATCACTGGCTGGAAGCAGGCATCTGGGATTTATTTATCTTCCATAATTCAAACTCTGTTTCCTTGAGTGGAAGCAATAGCCCACCAGCGCAGGTGGGAAGCTTGGCTTTCTCCATCATCAAGGCAACCAAGCCTCTTTCTTGCTCCAGCTCTGTGGCTGCCAGCCACCATCTTGGTTGGGTTAATTTGCATATTGTCACTCCGATTGGCTGGTGGGCATGGCTTGGGGTGTAGCAGAGTGACACCAATTTACATGTTTCTCTTTTATTAGTGTAGATATATAGATATTCCCTATCCTGTACTTTATAGACTCATGACAGAATACTGTAAGTACCAATCTGCACTTCTCAGTCCCTTCCCATTTTACCAACTATTAAGTGCCATTGCCACTTTAGTATAAACTTTCTGTGATAGCCTGTCCCTGCAATGTGGAAATATTTTCAGGTTGTAATAATGGAAAGTATAGATAAGTTGTATTGTATGCATTAATTTAATGACAAAGGCCTTTGTGACAGGTAAGGTCAATGAACAACGATAAAATAAGTTTCCAACGTCAAAATATTGAGTCCTCAGCAATAACTTTCTGGATATGACCCCCAAACACATGCAGATTAATGTTTGAAGAATTAATGACACAGACATTTTAATAATTAAGAAGTTTGTGTACAACAATATTTGAATGCACAGTACATTATTTTCAAACTAGAGGCCCAGTACATGAAAATCATGCATGGATATGGTCCCTAGGTCTACCCAGCGATCAGAGCTGTTCAGATTCACCGCCTCCCCACCTCCCCACCTCCTCCTTTCCTTGGTCCCTCAGTGACCTGCCACCACTGCTGGTTTCCTGCCATATTTCATGCCACCCCCTGGTGGTCAGTGCACGTCATGGCAAGCAATTGAACTGGTGTCAAACTCCCAAGGGGACACTTTGTATATTAGCCTTTTATATAGAGAGATGCCTATCAAACCTTTGCAGAGAATTTCTTATTCCACAGAATATTCCACCTGTGATTATTTATAATAGAAAAAAACTATGTAAATTCTAAGAATAAGTAATCCCAATGTATCTTGGTTTTATTTCTAGGTGTGCATCAATGGTGAATGTGTGAATTTTGAGAAGTTCTACAATTCAACTAATTGCTCTTTTCAGTGCAATGAAAATGCTGTAAGATTTGATTTCTTTTTAAAGTAATGTTTTACCAGATGTTTATTTACATAGGACTTATTCCTGGATATGTGTGTGTGTGTGTGTGTGTGTGTGTATGCTCGTGCACATGTTTGTGTAGTGATTTGGAAACCAAGTGTACATTTGGGAACTGTTTTTCACATATAATAAATAAAATTGATCCAAAGAGCCAAACCAGATATTACATATACATATTGCCAATATTGCAAATATATGTTTTATTATTAGACTGGTAGTCTAGAAACCCAGTACTTAAGCACATAAAATGTCTTTGAGTTGAGGAATACATAAAATAAAAACTCAGTACCTGGCTGAATTCATAGAAAGAGATGAACACCTAAAGTTTAAAGTTGGATCCATCATATATCACTTATAGTAAAATTATATCATGCCAATATTTGCCTAAAGCTTTTGAAAAAAACAACAACAAATCATTATATATTTTTTTACTCAATACTATTCAATAATAGCAGTGCCTAGAGTCATGTTTGTGGGTAACATCTTTCCTAAGCCCAACTAATCAGTCACGTTTATATAGAAAGTTGTATATATATCAGATACTCTTTCAAGTAATACACACACACACACACACACACACACATGAGGCCTGGTGCACAAAATTCATGCATGGAGTTGGAGTGAGGGGTGGGGGTGGTGTCCCTCAGCCCAACCTACACCCTTTCTAATCTGGGATCCTTTTCACAATCAAGGATTGCTGACTCCCGACCTCTCACCTGCTTATTGCCCCTAACCACTCCCCTGCCAGCCTGATCAATGCCTAACTGCTCCTGTGCCAGTCTAATTGTCCCTAACTGCCCTCCCCCTACCAGGATGGTCCTCCCCAACTGTCCTCCCCTGTAGGCCTGAGTCCCCCACAACTGCCCTCACCTGCAGGCCTGGGTCCCTCACAACTACCCTCCCCTGCAGGCCTGGGCCCCTCCCTTGCTGGCCATCTTGTGGCGATCATCTTTGACCACATGGGGGCAGCCATCTTGTGATGGTCAATTTGCATATTACTTTTTTATTGGATAGGAGATAGATAGATAGATAGATAGATAGATAGATAGATAGATAGATATAAAATTTTAAAACTTCATAACAACTGAAAAGGTAAGTCCTATTCCTAAGCCTACTTTTACAAATAGAGGACAAGTTAAACTTGATTTATGTGAAAGGAAGAGTTGATATTTAAACACAGAAAGGGTGTATGTTCTTAACTATTACACGATGCACTAAACATATTTCCCTCACTTTTATCCCATATTAATATTACTTCATTATTATTAAGCCTAGTTAGAGTCTGTTCCTTGGTTGTGATATATTCAACTTTAGCAGGGGCTATTCCTTTAATACAATCAATGCCTTCTGGAAAGATAACTCAAGCCATCTTGTTTATCTGGTTTTAATTTTTTGGAATCATTCTCTTGCTCAAATTTCTTCTTCAAAGGCGGTTTATTCTTCTATTTTGTTTGCTTATTTCTTTCAAAAATTGATTTTAGCATACAGTTTAATTAATCAATAAAAAGTGTGTGTGTGTGTGTGTGTGTGTGTATGATGTAGAACTAGCTAGCATTAAACTAAGTGAAGTGCAAAACACAGCTTATGTCAGTCATTTGATAAAATTATGATTGACTGCTCTTCCAGGTGGATGGCAGTGAACTCCAGTGCCAATGTGAGGAAGAAGAGATATTTGTGGAATTGGAAGAATCCTTAAATGTTACCAGTGAGCATCCTAGAATATGCTATCCTGCATGCATCAAAAGCCTAGCCAGTGAAAAAGCTTTTTTCTTAATCTCTGAGTTTACTACAGATGTGTTGTGTTTCTGCATGTATTTGTATGGTCTTTCTTTTTTACATGTTTAAACACTCACATTTGAATTTACTCCCATTGCTTTTTAGAATTAATGTATCTTCTCTTAAATTTGCATTAAGTCTTCTAAGAGCCCATAATCCAAAAAAGGCTTTTTCTATATTCTATTAATAACTAAAAATCAAAACTTTTCTGCTGATTGTGGTTCCCTTAAACATAAGGAGTGCTCATTGCTAATATAGATGGTAATTTGTATAATATTGTGACCTTTTCCTTTAAAATTTCAAAATTGCGGGGAGGGGGAATCAAAGTATTTTAAGGAATAGAGAACTGGTTTGTAACAGCTCAATTAAATGTTAATATTCTACTGTCCTAAAGTTTAAATCCGGGTTGAAGCTCATGATTGTTTTTGTTTTGTTTTTTTGTTGTTGTTTCTTTTTAAAAATGTCTTTATTTATTATGTAATAGTGTTCTATCCCCCTCTCATTATTACCCCAACCCTCCCCCCCCACTCATGCCCCACCCCCCTGTTGTCTGTGTCCATTGGTTAGGCTTATATACATGCATGCAAGTCCTTTGGTTGATTTCTCCCCCTTACTTGCACCCTCCCCTACCTTCCTTCTGAGGCTTGAGGGTCTGATCGATGCTTCTCTGTCGCTAGATCTGTTTTTGTCCGTCAGTTTATGATGTTCATTACTTATCATTCCAGATATCTCCATCCTGGCTGTAGTCCTTGTCCTGGGTATCATCGGTATTGGGGGGATCGCATTTTTAATTCGCTACCTAAAATGTATTAAACTGAAGCAAGTTCAGAGGTATGTCTGTCTCCCCTATGTGTTGAAGAAGACCATTACTGATAATATATTGGCTTTGTGTCCATAGAGGGTACTTGATGGAGGCAAAATATAGCCTCTTATTAAAGACCAAGTAAGAATAGCCCTATATCAAGTTCTAATCCCAATGCTTATCCCAATAGTTCCCAAACTTGATGGCACATTGAAATTACAGGGTTGTTGTTTTGTTTTTAATCCTAATTTTGTTTCTCCCTGTTATTTAGTTGTTATAGGGTGTAAACAGAGTATCCATCTTTTAAAAATCTCCTTGTTGATTTAATATTAACCACTGGCGTATCCCTTATCTTGTACCAATGTTCCACTTCCTTTTTCCCAGCCCACCTCGAGACAGACTGGGAGTGGAGAATAAAGGATACTTTGGTGATGAGCTGCAAACCAGGACTGAGCCAGTCTTACCTGATATTCATCCCTTGCACGTAAGAAAAATTCATTTGCAATCATTGATTAACGTAAAAAGTTAATTAATGTGTGTTTGAAGTGGAAGTAGCCCTAAATCTAAATGAGATAGAAAATGCAGAACAGTTTAACATAATTTCATACCACCAAGCCTTCAGTCTACATATGGGGAGGGAGAGAATGCCAAGACCCAAGCCAACCAAGACACTATTTCAGAGAAAACTGTATTAGTTAAATAAAATATTGATTTGTTCACTATTGGAAAAATACAAACATAAACCATATTAAGGGGAAAATGTCTTTATACATTTAAAAGAACTGAAGTCATACAAAATATGTTCTCAAAATAAAATCATATTTAAAATCAGTAACAGAAAGATACTGGGAAAATCCCCAATTAAAAATTAGATAACAAGTTCCAAGGAATCCATGGGTCAAAGCAAAAATTGAAAGAAAAATTAGAAAGTATTTTAAATTACAAGGAAACAAAACACAACATATCAAAATGTATGGGAAACAGTGAAATGGGTCATTAAAGGAAACTTACAGCACTAATTGCTTATGTTAGAAAAGAAGAAAGGTCAACAACCTCAGTTTTCACTTTAAGAAACAAGAGAAAATAAAACAAATGAAACTCAGTGTAAGCAGAGAACAGGAAAAAAATAAAATGTTAGATTGGCCACCAATGAAATAGATAACAGATAAAAATCAATTAACACAAAGCTGTTTTGTAGGGAAGATTAATAAATATTATATACCTTCAACCAGACCTATCAGAAAAAAATGAGACTTTCAGAAATCAAAAAGGTGACATCACAGGAAATTACACACTTATTAAATTGATAATTAGAGACTATTATGAAAAAACATCATTTCAATATGATCATGTCATGAGATAGCAAACTTTTTTAAACTTACTCATGAAGAAATAACCTGAATAGCCCTGTATCCATGTAATAAAGAAATTGAGTTTGAACTAAAAATCTTTCCATAAAGAACACTCTATGCCTATACAGCTTTACTAGTGAATTCTACCAAACATTTAATGACATAATGCCAATTACATATAAATTCTTCCAGAAAATGAGAGAAAATAGTTACTTCCCAACTCATTTCATGAGCTCCATATTTCTGTTACCTAGACAAAGTAATTACAAATGAATAAACTACTTACCAATACTTTTAATAAATATAGGTGCATAAATTATTATTAATTTTTAACCAATTAAATCTCACAGTATATTAAAAAGGACATGCATTGTGACCAGTTGGAATTAATTCCAGGAAAACTAGGCAAATTTAACATCTAAAAATCACTCAAGCTAACTCACTGTATTATCAGGCTAAGATAATTAAATCATATGTTTATTTTAAGAAAATGAGGCAAGAAAAACATTTCGAAAAGATCTAATATCTACTCCTGATACAATTTAGTAAACTAGAAATATAAGGGAACTTATTGAACCTGATAAAAGATATCTACAAAAACAACAACAACCCATAGCTAACGTCATATTTATGGGTGAAAGATGAATGCACATGAATACATGCATCTTTTTCTTACAAAAATTAAAATTAAAAAACGATAGGACTAAATTATAGGGTTGACTAATTTGAGGAGGGGGAGTGGATGGGCATAATGCTAGGAAACTTGAAAGGGCAGCTTTATTTCTCAACAAATGCAGTGATTACAAGGAGATTCACCTTCAATGGTTCATTAAGCCATGAATCTATTTGCGTGTGTTTTTAACTGTATTGTATTTTCTCATGAACTGATTAGAAATAAAGGACAACAATCCCAAATACTAGTGGATATGGACAATGAAAACTCACCAGCATAAGTAATGAAAAGGTACATGGTAAACAATGGGGAAAATCGGTGCTACGCATTAAGCTGGTCATACACACGGCCTGTGACCCAGCTATTCCTGCCACAGGCATAAACCCAACAGAAGTGTGGACTGTGGAATTGGAAACCATTTACAATAACGTTCTCACAGTAAAAAAAAAATTGCTACATTTTCATACAATAAAACTAAAGACAAAGGATAATAGATGACATACTGATATCTACAACAACACGGATAAAGCTCACATACTCTTAGCAAGACACCAAATCCACATTTAAAAATTACTCAAGCCCCGACTGGTTTAGCTCAGTGGGTAGAGAGCGTCAGCCTGTGGACTCATTGGTCCCAGGTTCGATTCCAGTCAAGGGCATGTTCCTTGGTTGTGGGCACATCCCGAGGGGAGGGGGGAGGTATGCAGGAGGCAGCTGATTGATGTTTCTCTCTCATTGATGTTTCTAACTCTCTCCTCCTTTCCTCTCTGTAAAAATCAATAAAAATGTATTTTACAAAATAAAAAATAAAAATCACTCAAGCTAATTCACTGTATTATCAGACTAGGATAATAAAATTATATGATTATTTCAAGAAAATGAAGCAAGAAAAACATTTTGAAAAGATCAAAATTCAATCTATACCAAGGCCAAGAATTGGCAACGCTAACCTATGGTATTAGCAGTCAGGGTATTCCTTACAACAGAGACAAAAGGATCTTCAGTGCAGGGGGTCAAGTTTTGCTTTTGGATCTGGGTGGGGGTTGGTTACACAGAGGTGCTCATTGTGAAAATTCATCCATCTGTACACTTAGTACTTGTGTGCATCTCTGTGTATATTTTACACTAAAGGGAAAAGTTGATTAAAATAACTTTAGAAATACATATTTAGTAATATAGAATTTATAGTCTTAGTAACATATGAAGACCCAAAAAATGGACTCCCAGTCCTGTACAAGTCCCCACAAGCAGTGGCTTGCTTAGTGCCTTTAACAACAGCTATGATTCTCTATGTATTTAGCTCACTAAAGACACACACACACACACACACACACACTTTTTTAAAAACACACACACAATTGTGAGTGGAGCTTAGGAACCTATAGAGGCATTTCCTTTAAAAAGTAATTAGTGAATAAAGCGTTCTTGATAAGATTATCTCGGTGAAACTGCCCAATGTAAGTATAAGCCTTAAATTTGAGGCAAACTATCCACTGACCACAGCTGGTTGCAAATGCCAGTGAAAACATAATGGTACCAATATTTAAACAGGGAGTTTAGGGGTTCATAGTGGTCTGGTTACACTGCTGCAGAGGATTTGAATGCTTTGTTCATTTCTGTGTGTCCCATACGCCCTGTGCTTTTTCTGCACAATAATGTATAACCTGCTCCCACCCTACACTCAGGAACACACATATAACCTACAACAGAAATGATTCTTCTGAACTTCACTGGAGTATTTAGGGACAGAGAGATCATCTTTCTCTGATTGTATGATGGTTTCTTATTTTTATCCATTTGTGCTTTTATTACACCAGTGGTGACCCCAAGATGATAAAAACAAGTCTTAATTGTGCACTCAAATGGGTAGAAAATATTGTGTGATGACGTTTTGAGGTTATACTAAGATTTCGTGAGAAAATCAGATAATGATGTCAATGTGTATATTTACCTTGAGGTTTAACTAAGAAAGTGTATGTAAATACTTGGTTTAGCCTTGTTGTATTTGTCATGAAATCATATACGTAATAATGATTTAGCTGGTGCTTGTTTGACACACTATTTATCTAGCAAGGCCAGTTCTCTCAGCAAAATAGGTTTGGGAAAAGCTGTTGTACTTTCCCTGTTCCTCCAAGGGGCTTGGCTAAGCTCCGCTCAGCACCATTGCCCCTCCGAGGTCCTGTTTCTACTGGAGCACACTTTCTAGTTACATTAACATCTGCTGGGGTTAAGAGAAAGCACTTTAAAGGGTTAACCCCAGTCAGGCATATGTGTATTATTGTAGTAAGTTCTGAAAGTCTGCAAAGACCTTCGAGGTTTAAAGGGATATAATGGTTGTGGAATTGCAGGCACCAAGACAATTAAAGATATTAAGATTCGGAGGCTAACAGGCTTGCCTTGTGCTACTCATAATATAATACAGAAAAAAGCTTCTACCCTTCTCATATGTAAGTTGGCTTTATAGCTAAAGTCTTAGACTCATCCACCACAAGAGAACAACCTAGGAAGAAGGCTGTTTCCATGTATTTTAATATTTGTACATTTATTAGGACTGTATTCCAGGGATGGCTGGACATTTATTTCATGGGCTTGGAGCAGAGTCATACTTACTTGAATACTAATTGCAGGCTCATAGTATTTCTCTTCAGCAGTGAAGAACTGCAGAGTCCGTGGAGAGGCTTCCAACCCATTTCTCCAGTCCTCTCTATATCACACTGGTGTAGACCCTTGTCTTCTTTCTGTTAGCTGTGCCCATTTGTTCATTGCAGTAATGATTTTGATGTCACTTGACCATTCATTGATTCCTTGAAATGATCCAACAATATAATATAACTCTCTTATTTGAGGCAGAAATAAGACACTTTCTAGTTCTCTGTAGGGCTGGGATTCAGGTGGGAAGAGCACAATGGCTCATGCAAGAATGCAGTCAGAGATGATCTTTATTTATAATATTGGAATTGTGTTCATTGTGAAATCTTGAAAATTCATTTTATATTATTATCACAATTACTGAGTATGTATGTGTCTCTTTTAAATGTTCCTGTGACAAGGCAAATGCCTCGCTTACCTCACCCTAGTCCTGGCCCAGGTTCTCAGGGGTCAACATTCAATGGTGGCTTCCAATGAAGCCTTGATCAGCCTGAGGACTTTCCACTGACTGCGGAGGTGTATTCCATGACCAGTATTGACCAGAGAGAAACAAATTAGCCAAATTATCACACTCATGCATTACTAGAGACTAAGTCAAAAAAGAATATTCCAGGCTTTCTAAGATCACCTGAAATGCTGGTGTCTATTTCTATATCTAAATCCTCTAGGTCACAGAGCAGGATGCTTCTTACTGAGAACGAGGTGCTGAAAGCACTAAGACTCTCAATTGTATGTTTCTTATAAATTAGAAATTATCATTATGTCATCTTTATTCTGTGCTAAAAGGATGTGATTAAGATATTGTTCAGCCCGGCCGGTGTGGTGCAGTGGTTGAGCATCATGAACCATAGATTCCCGGTCAGATTTCCAGCTAGTTCCCCAGTAGGGGTGTGCAGGAGGCAGACTATGGATGATTATCTCTCATCATTGATGTTTCTCTCTTTCCCTCTCCCTTCCTCTCTCTGAAATCAATTAAAATTTTTTAAAAGATTGTTTGCTTTCTATACTTCTACAGAATCTGCCTATCACACAAGATGACCTAAGAAGATGCTGCACATGCCATCAGCACAGTCCTTTTCATAAGCTGGTTTTACTGGAATTTCAATAGATATACTTTTTGAATGAAAGATCTTGAGAATTGTATGGAAATCTCTTACCAAATATATTGTTGGGGAGATTCACAAGGTTTACAAGGAAAAATAGTTTCTGATAAAACTTCACCTAGCCAGAATTGTCTCCCCTATCCTATCCCGTAGGAATTTACAAACTATCTTAGATTTTTCGTGAATCAAGAAGATGTCGTCTGTGTGTGTATGTGCATATGCGCATGTGTGTCTATTTATGATATCTGATGCAGTTCCTGACACAACATTTATTTATTATAGAAACCTGCAAGTAGAGAGTTAAGAGAACTTGACAATTCCAATGAACACGCCAAAATGGTAGGCTCCCACGACAAATGGTACCTCCTTCTACCCTCCTGTTTACATTTTTCAAAGGCTAGCATCCTTTTGTGTTCTTAACATACTTATTGATTGACTAGGAACATCCTCTGCTCTTATCAAAAAAGAATAGGACGCTTGACATTGTTTCCTCTGATATGCTAACATTTTTAGGATAACCTAGCAGGGAATGCTTTAGTCCCAGAGTTTCGACCTGACCAAAAGAGCGAGCTAGAATTTAAGTGTCAGAGTTTCAAAATGTAATGAGAAAAATAAAACTTTCTTCTTAAACTTTTCTTGGCAGTATATACACACTCATGAGCTCTTATAAAGTATTTTAAAGGATGTAATAGTACTGGCAATAATAGGAAAAATATCATTTCTAGTGGTAAAGGTTTGTTGTTGGGTTTTTTTATGATTGGTTTATAAAAGTTTTTACTTACCAAATAAATAACTGACTATATCTGAGGCAGAATTTCACTTCTGTGTATCTTAGAAAATTTATCAAAATTGTGGGAGGGACAAAATTATCAAAGGGAGACAAAATTTGGACTGTTTGGTTACATTTCAGAGTTTTGTGTTCTTTCCTTCTTTCATCCATTCATTGACTTTTGTTGAGTGTCTACAGTGTATTGGTTTAATATGAAGCTTCCCCCCATAAACCATTCTTACAAGAAATCCTGCCCAATACATCTTTGTTATTGGGATGGGAAAGAAGGGATGTTTCTAATTGCCCTACCTCTTCACAGTGATGAACCTGTCTCAGGCTGGAGTGTGAAGAGAGGCACTCCTAGTGCAAGCAAACTGGCTCCCTCTAATAAAAAACTAAATGGTTTGCTTTCTTTTTGTGATAGGCTCATTCATTTTACAATAACTGCTTAATTAGCCCTGGCTAAGGAGAGCTGGGAAATGTCGATAAACGTAGTACAGCAATATCCAGAAAGATTATTGCAATTAGTAGATATGAATAAGTAACTGAAATAGTACATGCTTATAGATCTTACCAAAACAATTTATTGTTAACCATATGTTTCCATTTAGAGCTTGAAATTGGATATCCAAAATGGCTGCGCAAGTCTAGGCTGAGGCTGCTGGATGCATGATCTTCACAACCTTCCCTCAATATTTGCTACACAAATGTTGGTAGTTTTTCAAATCCAGACAGAAAACATTGAAGAGAAACAACTTTTTTTTTCTGTAATTTTTGCCTGTAGAATTCATAACCTGTATGGTAGATATATGCTACAAAACTTATTATAGGTTTTCAAATCCTCTTTAGCTTACTACCAATATAAATAATCTCCTTGCTCTGGTATTCCCCATAAAATGTTAGTATAGTTACTTTAAAAGGAATCAAAACCTTGAAGATAATAAATTACAACCCTGAGTCTAAGAAGCAAAAAACAGGAAAAAAAGTGTTTATATAAGGTTAGTTCCTTGGGAGTATGAAAGTACTCGCCTTCATTTGAACATGACATGATTACCACTCATTGTGGATTAAGTGAAACTCTCTCCCACAGAAAGCCAAGAAATTCAGTGCTAATTAAAAGGTAGGTGACTGTTTTTACTCATTTCTTTTTAGTGAAGGAGACAGAATGGTCACCCTCCTTGCAGAATAATTCTTAAAATTGTGTTGACAGCATTAGAGGACTTGAAATGTTCCTGATTAATTCTGAATTCCTAGAATTTAACTTTTAAATTCTCAAAGCTTTAGAATTCCTTAGAACCTGACAGAGAAGTCAGAGGGTTATAAGAATTTCAGAAAATTTCCTCCAGCAGAGAAGAAATACAATCTCCATGAAGGGCTTGTGAGGTCCATGTAATGGATGGATTTGATCACGCAGTGTGTGATTTCTGTGCTGTCTCCGCTCCCCTGTCAGTCCATGCCAGTGGGGTTGTCCTGGGAATGATTTCAGCTATTTCTGATACCAGTGCTTCTCAGTGTGTTCTCTTGTGCTCTCTGCTTTCTTTTGGTTAGCTATTAAAGCTGCAACCCATTCTTTTTCATTCCTTAAAATAAAGTTTTCAAGAGCTAACTGCAAATCTTATGATTCAATTAAATAAATGCTGCAAATCAAGGAAGAAGACTGGTTGTGCTTGGTGAGATTTTGTTGCTATGCTGACTGGTTGATGAGAGAAAAGATTGGAGATCGGACAGCAGTGACTCAGCACTTTATACCTAAGCAGTTGATTAAAGATTTGTTGTTCTAATTAAAACCATCCCTTTAAGAAAGAATGTTGATTAATATGTACTTAAAGCAGAAGATGCTAATTTACATATTTTATGTAAATTTATGAAAAAAAGAGAAATTCCACATAAAATATAAAACCTCATATATGCTAGCAAACAATAATCCTCTGGTAATCAAAATGAAGGGTCAGTCAGAGACTCATATTCACCTGAACAATACATCCATTAATGAACAGTATACATTTTGGTGACATCTTATTCCCCCAGTGAAAGGATAGCCTTCTTGATTTGTTCTTGTTACCATTGCTCTTCCAGAGAACTTGTCATCACCACCCACTTCCTCTGCCTTCGACTCTACATTTCCCTAACTATTCATTTGCAGTGATTTTTTTCAAATTTCTTCCTCTCCCTCTAATTATGAATGTGTCTGATACTCCCCAAATCTTCCCGCCTCATTGCTTCCTGCCTAATCACTCTAGACTTCTAACTGCTTCCTTCTCTTCAGATAACCCCAGGGCCTTCTGGTAGCTAAGAACCTTTTTCCATTTTAGGTAGTGCTCTTCATGCTTGCCCATACTGTGTTTCCTATCCCTTACAGAGGTTACTTGCACTCCTTTCAAATGTTGCCACTACCTCTCTGTTTCACAGAGATCTTTTCCTTCTAATACTGTCTATAGATTAGGAAGCACTTTCAACCTTCTCCCTACCAATGGTCCCTTTGGAGACCAAGTTCTGTCCGTGGTTATGGGCCAGTTATGATTTCATAGTCTTAATATTTCTGGCCCTTGCCACCTCCAGGGGTTTGAATTCTTTCCCTTGAACCCACAATTGCTCACTGGACTCCTACTGTGAATGGACAGACCTGCCCAACCTGCAGTATAAGTATCTCTGTCTTCTACCTTAGCCTTATGAACTTCTTGCTGCCCTGCCCCACCCACAGCTTAAGAACTCTTCCTGATGCTGGTTCTGCCTAAACTGAGACAGAACCTCTGACAGCCTGAATGCTGTGTCCTGGAGTCCCGGCTGTCCTCTGCAGCTGGGTCATGTGCTCTCTGCCTTGGGCAGCGGCAATTTATCTGGATCCTAATGAAACTTGAGCTTCACACACTGCCCCTTCCAGGACTTTTTATCTAGTTTTGTATTTACATATTGTAATGACATTCAGTGAGCTGGATTTGGGTTGAGGAGGAGAAACTCAAATAATTATCAGCAAAAGCGCCTACAGGAAACAAAATCTCAGCAACAGGAAGGAGTGGATCAGCTCAAAATAGAATGAGGACAGGAGATGTAGGGAAGAGAGAAGAATAGCAGGTTTGAGCAGCCTTCTATACCCCCCTTGCTAACTCCTGTAGCATCACAGACAGGGGTGAAAGCTCAGTGAAATCTGACTGTGTTCCTCAACATACATGTAGATCAATCAATGGCCAAGGGCAGAAGCTTTACCAGCTCAAGGAGTTTGAACAAAACCTTTGCTGTAATCACTGGCTACTGAGCCATGCAGATCCAGAATAACCAATAGAAAAACAGTATCAAATACAAAAATATTAATTAAAACCTGAGCAGAGACCAACTGTATATTTCAGGGGCAGAGGGTGGGCAAGGTCCTGCAGTTGAAGTTCAGGCAAGTCATAAAAGAACACTCAAAAGAAAGGGAAAATATCTCTCCCTGTGCTCCTGACCAATTCCTGTTTGGCACTGCCTGATTCAAAGTAATTTTTGCTCAAGTAAACTCTTATAAATAAATACTCAGAAGAATAAATCAGAACCTGTGTTTATTACTATACTAGTGGCCTGGTGCATGAAATTCATGCATGGGAAGGGGGGGGAGGTGTGTCCTTCAACCTGGCCTGCACCCTCTCCACTCTGCCCCTAACCACTCTGCCTGCTGGCCTGCTGTCCCCCTACTGCCGCCCCCCGCCCCCGTCAGCCTAATCACCCCCAACTGCCCTCCGTGCCATTGTGCTCCCCCCCTTCCTTCCTCCCCACAGGCCTGCTCATCCCCAACTGCCCCCCTGCTGGCCTGCTCACTCCAAATTGCCCCCCATCTGCTGTCCTGATCACCTCCAACTGTTCCCCACTAATGGCCTGCTGACCGGCAAGTGGCCCCCCTGCTGGTCTGCTTACCCCCAGTGGCCACGCCCCCCATCAGCCTGATCACCACAACTGCCATCCCATCCTGGCCTGATCACCCACAACTGCCCTCTCCTCTTGGCCTCTGACCTCCTCTACCTTAGCCCTGGCACCATGGCTTTGTCCAGAAGAATGTCTGAAAGGTTTCCTGAAAGTTCTCCCAGTCTAATTAGCATATTACTCTTTTATTCGTATAGATATTATCTATATGCTATTGTGTCAAGGATAGCAAGTATATTTTTACATCAGTTCTGCCAGGAATACAGAGATGGTGATCTAAAACAAAACCAGCATTTCCAATAAAGCATCGATTATTATCAAATATCAACCAGCTCCACACAGCCACTTTGCCTTTTTCTCGAAGCTTCTGTCCCGATAGATGGTTGTGGAATTTTAAAAATTGCATTGGTTGCACTTATCTTGGGTAGTTATATTCTAAAGAAAGGTAAGCATTCCCTTATTAGCATGCAAATATGTGGTAGGACTGTCTACCAGTGAAGTTCTTACAATGACCACTAGGTGGCGGTCTAGTAAACTAAATCTGTGAGCTAGAAAATTCCATTAATTTCATCTCTTTATCAGACAACCCTAGACTTTCAGAATCGTGACTTTAAATAAACTTACTAAGAAATTTGTTAAACTCCTGTTTCTTGTTATTAAAAATGTAAGCCTGGGGGATTTTGCTACACACCACTTTCTTCTCTGCCAAGGCTGAAGTACACAAACAGGGACCATACTCCTTCCTAAATAGAGGAGAGCTGGGCTGGCACCTGAAAGCTTTGAATGGAGTTTTTAAATTGGAAAGATAAATGCAACTCATTCACATTTTGAAGTCCAGTTTTCTTAAAGTTGATTTGCCAACAGCCCCAAAATGATCTCATCTTTTAAAAAAATACATTTTATTGATTTTTTACAGAGAGGAAGGGAGAGGGATAAAGAGTTAGAAACATCAATCAGCTGCCTCCTGCACACTCCCCACTGGGGGTGTGCCCACAACCAAGGTACATGCCCTTGATTGGAATTGAACCCAGGACCTTTCAGTCCGCAGGCCCACGCTCTATCCACTGAGACAAACCGGTTAGGGCAGTCCCATCTTTGAAAACTACTTATGGGTATCTAGTTTTGTTGTTTTTTTTTTTTAATTTTATATTATCTGTTTATCTACTTTTTTTGAAGACCAGAAAATTAACCACTGCTGCCATGGAAACGTAAAGGGCTCCCTTTCCCTTCAGGGACACATAAGGGATAGTAAATGCCAGGAAAAGCCACAGCCTGCTTGACTTATATGACTTTGTGGTGTACTGTTGATGACAGTTGATGTCTCCCTACTAATCATCAGCGAATGAGAAGTATTGATTAGATTTCTGAGCTTATTGGAAGCTTCCTGATCACTTTCTAATGGAAGGTCAGGCTTTTAGGGAACTCAAGAGCCATTAGGTTAGGTAGGGAAGTGACTGTCTTGTGGCCTGGACAGAATCCATTAACATCTTTCTCCAGGAAAAGCTGCAATTGTGAGCTATTTGTAATGGATATTGATTGGTAAGAAAAGAAGATACACATAACTTTAAACCTCAGGGGTCTCTAAGGATGAGAGACATAGAAGGGAGGGGGCTTTCAGGATCACAGGAGTGCTAGGTGGAAGCAATTTTATCAAAGGTGACTTACAGAATCTTAGATAAGTGGGTTTGAAAGTCACTGCTTCTTGCTCAAGGATAAGGGTAACTTGCTGCAAGGAGAGCAACATTTACTGAGTACACACTACTTGTCAGGCGCTATTCTAAGCACCTCACATGTATTATTTTATTCAGCTTCAAACAATGCTATGAATTAACTACTATTATTATCCTCATATAACACTGTGAGAAAAATCAAAGTCAAATCATTTGCCAAATTAGAGAACCAATTAAGTAGTATAGTCAGATAACCATCGAGGAAGTCTAACTCCAAAAACTATGCTTTCAATTCCTACCACGCTGCTGGTGTAAGTGTAATTTTGTTCAGGAGAAGGCACAGACCTTCAGGCCTGTGTGAGAGAAGTTAATATATCTCCCTCCCACTCTCATTTTTCATCCACCAAATTGCCCAGCCTTCTCAGCCTCAGTAAGAACGGTGCATGGGTTTACACAGCCAGGAAGGGGAAGGAAAGCCAGGCAGTTGTCTGAGACGCTCCTGCTCATGTATTTGGAGATTGCACTTGAGACCTTAATCCTTTTACTGTTCTCCTGGCCATTCTCTAGGGGGTGCTAGTGACCCTGAAAAAAATTTTTTTTGTGGGTTTTACAGCTATTTCAGGTTCTGAAAATGCTTTCTCAACAGAACAGGGCTCTGCCTAAGTGATGTATTAGTTCAGAGTAGCGTACCTGGGGAAGCTCTCTGCTCCTGCCTCCACCATCTGCGTGCAGAGAAGGAAAACCAACTGTATTATTGATGCTTGGCAGCAGACAGTGGGTGAGCAGATAGCAGGGTTCAATAAAGGGGCAGAGCCTTGGATGAAATCTTCGTCCTCACTTTCATAAAATAAAGAATGCACCAGGTGAGTGGTCACTTTTAACATGTGAGAGGGTCTGCTCTGCACCTTCCTGATTCCCAGGCACCTGCTATCCCTTTCCACCCTTCTCATGTGCTGCCCACTGCAAAGCTCTATGACAAGTATTTCACAGGCGAGGAAGCTAAGGATGAGAGGGCCCAGACATATAGCTGTAAAACGCAAAGCAGAAATATGTGCATAGGCCTCAGACCAAAGCTACAATCTCAGCTGTTACCCACTGCACTGCAACCGGCCTATGGGACAGTGACATCACAGGTGACCTTTGAATGACTCTAGTTTGTTCCTGGGAAAGGTGACTGACCTAGAAAGGAGCTTGCTGGCAGTGGGTGAGCCTACGTTTTTGTCATAAAGCTGTAGAATATTAATCTTACTTCATATCTTCTCCAGGTTCTTCAAAGTAATGACTAAAAGGGAGAAAATGTTCAAAGGTCTATTGTCATTGCAACAGAAATAAAAGAGTAATTGCTAGACATAAAAATATAAATTACTTTAAACAAGTCCTCCAGCATTTAAAATCATTCTCTTCCTACATTTAAGCTATTCTGTTCTCTCCTATAACCAGCATCAGCCTCTTGATATAAAAGTTTATGTCAATGACACGAAGGTGGTGACATGAAAAACAAAACAAAAAAAAAAAACAAAAACAAAAAAACAGAAACAGTAAAGTCCTGACTCAGGGACATGCCTCTTCAGGTCCACCAGGGAAAGCAGCTGGAGATTAAGTTGATCTTCTCTGAAACGTGTGTAATGCTCTCTCCAAAGAAGGACATAGTTTAAAATGGCATTAGCTACCGCAGTCTCTAGACGAGCTGAGGCAAGAAAGAAATAATCTAAGTAGCACACTGAGCAAATCCGATGCCTGAATATTGAGACACTGCCAAGCAATTCAAAAGAAAAATAAATCAATTCATTCCCTCTCCTTAATGCTGTCTTGGTAGTTTGACAGGTTTCTATGCTGAAAATATCACCAGCTGGACACTGTGTCACTCAATATCCCAACTTCGAAATGAATCATCAGCCACCAGCTCAGTCACATGCCATATTCCTCCCCGGGATCACTGGCATCTTCAAGTGAGCGAGCACCCAGACTTGGGAAAAAAGGTGAAGTGACAGACCATATAGCACCGTTTCTGGGATCACAGCACAGCTGGAGCCATCACCTTCTTCACTAGGACCTCCTCTCTCCAGGTGACTCTTCTGAAAGCAAACAAAAGAAAATTGGAGATGGAGAGCAATAATGCTTGTGGACTTCAGGTGGAAATTGGCGTGAAAATAACAAAATAAATAAAGATTGATACCATTTCAATTCTGCTTGTTTAACTCTTTGTTTGCTTCTTCATTCAACAGATATACATGTGCATAAAGCTCTGCCTTAAGAAACCCAAGCCTCATGGGAAAACAAGTCAGGCTCTAAAGGAATGATAACATGAAGTGCTGAATGGCGCGAAGGGAGAATTTTAACAAGTGGGGAAAGGTCTGCCAAGCCAAAAACTGGTGTTCCAGGGAAAATCAGGCAGTATGCCTCCCAGATACTATGGGTTCTCTCCTAGTGAGTAGATGGTGTAGCTGACTTACGAGCTGTGTAGGGAAGTGTGGTGGGAGGGCAGCTCACAGGTAGGCTCTCTAGGGTGTCCTAAGCTATTCATCTTAAAGACAATGAGACCTTATTAAATGGATTTAAATGACAGTAACAGAATCAAATTTGCATTTTAGAAAAAGAATGGCAGGCATAATTGTAGGGTGGGTTAGAAACGACTGGACTGTCCAGCTTAGAAGTTATTAAACTTAATAGGAGACCAGGGATGGTAGAAACAAAGAAGCAGTCAGCGTGACAAAGCTTTTTATGTCTAAGTAGGGAACAGGGGTGAGGTAGAGGAAAAGCTGAGATTGGCTTTTAAGTCTTTGCTTTTGTAGAGGAGGCTTCATGGGTTCTTTCACCAACAAAGAGAAAGCAGTCATCGATTAGGAACCATCACCATACGTCGTTTGAGACTTGCCATTAGTCCCAAGGCACAGCTCTGGGACCTGCCAGCCATTCCCTCCCCTGGAGTTGGGGGCTCTGGGATCAAAAATGTTTTCTGTTGGACCAACTTTTAATTTAAGTGGGAATCCAACACTGCCCATTACTGCTCTGTGACCTGGGGCAGGAGGTTCCCCTGCCAGGGCATTCTGGCTTTCTTGAGTGAAGCGGTCAGTTCCTTATGGGGGGAGGAGCCCCTCTCCAGGTCCTCAGCAGTAAGTGGGGGTGAGGTGGCTGGGGGAGGGATGAGGAGAGAGAATGTAAACGGGAAGCACATCAGGCTGGAGGGGATAATGGATTACATATGAGGCATTTTAAGCTGACTCATATAAATAAGCACAGTGAATTACTATGATTGGGAAAACTATTGAGAAACATTTTCCTTAAAATGACTTTAATATACCTTATATGTAATAATTTACTCAACTATTGTGCTAGACGCTGACTACCTATAGCAAATTCTGAACAAGTAGTACAGGGTAGAATACAAGATAAGCTCATCAAATACTGGTTTAGAGTTAAAAGAAATGTGTTTGCTTTTTTAGGTAATGAAAATAAAGCCCAATGGAGTTGAGTAACTAGTGAATAATAATAGATGTCGATAATTCTGGAAATAGGATTCAATTTCCTTTCAATTCAATTGATTATTGTGAGAAATTATAAATTAGGCTATATTAACTCCAAATATATATATATATATATATATATATATATATATATATATATATATATATATGAAATGCAATCACATATAGTATGCTGTTCAAAAATGATGGAAATTTAAAGCATTTTGCTAGAACTATTTGGAAAGTTTAGCAAACACAAATGGTGAGGAAAAGGAGGTAAAGAAGTGATAAAGCTTACCTTTTCACTTATATTTTTTGGTTGAAAGACAGTAGCTAATTCCTAGGAGCGACAAATGTACAAATGGAAGTATAAGTAACTTAGTTAGAAATAGCTAGGTCACTGGTAGTGGAAACAGCTCACGGTATTGAATATTTAGTGAATAATGAGTGGGACCAGGAATGAGAAAGTATGGGGCAGAAGCTCCTATCTTTCATTATAAATCTTTGACTATTATTTGATATTTTAAACTATATGTACTTTTATGAAATAGGTATTTTTCAAGGAGGTAAGTCAGGTGTCCAACATGATATCAGTAATCTAATTAAGAAAATAGATTTCAGGCTTATGTAAATGGGTAACTTAGACAATTTTGATGAAAATATAATGCTTTTATTTTATGATTGAAACACCCAGAGAGGCAATTTCTTGACCTTCACTATTATTTTTCCCTATTATTTCAAATTGGTTTCCCCTACCAGAGAGTAAGGCAGAGCAAGCAGAAGTGAGTGTGTCCGGGGGTGGATTCATCGAGCACCAAGACTGTGCGTATGGTGCCAGGACAATGTAAAACTGAGAGACAAAAATAGAAGCTGATCCAAAGGCTCATGTGCAAAGTGGACCCATAACACTGCAATAGAGGAAGCATCCAGAATCAACCGGAATTGCAGAAAGAAGTAATTTGAGGAGAATTGGCTGGAATAGGAGGTGGACTGGAACAATTCCAGTGAATTCTCTGTACATGTCAGCATGTGAGAATCCTTGCACTAAAGAGGAAGGGACAGAAAAGAACATCAGACTGTCATACAAAGGGAGGACGCAAAAATCGAACAAATATACTTGCATATACACTGACACACACACAGAAGATAAATTGCTCTCTTGTTTTGAATTCCCATGTGTGATCTTTGTGAGTCACTCAAATAATGAAATAGCAGGAATGACCAGTCTGCAAGTGATCAGGACAAAAGCCTCCTTTGCTGCAATGCTCTGATAGCCTCACTGGGTCACAGCATCGCTAGACATTTGACAGATGACAAAAATCTGCTTCTGCTTTTTGATAAGAAGTCTGGCACGAAACGCTTGTTTCTTCCAGGTGATGGGTTTCCTTGCCTCTTTGCTTTAAGGAGCACTGCCAATATAGGACAATTATAATCAAGGGTTCAATAACAACATGAAGATACAAAGTGATTTATTATGCTAATTAGATGCAGTGATTAGAATACCTTGCATTACATTACAGTACTTAAAGGATGACAGTGCAATTTTTCTTTTATCACAAGAATAATTTTTACTAGTGGATTCAGAGGATGTACACACATAGGAGAAGTTGTCATGGTTTTTAGAAGAATAACTTTGTCACAAGGAGAATTTTAAAATCCATTAAGTTAACGATGCTAATACCTGCATTCATGTGGTTAAAATCTTTCCTATTTTCACACTCCAATTTTTCAACTATGCATATGTTAAATCTATAATTTTCCCCTAGTTATGAGAGATGCAAAAACATTTCTTTGGGCGGTTGTATTTTGGTTTGCATTATCTACACCCCTTCTCTAGATCATTCAGAACTTTTCATAGAAGCAGCTGCCTCTGCTGGTTCTCTCCATGTGCCCTCGGACTCATGGTCCATTCTTTTCACCCTTTTTCTGCCTAAGAATGACTGCAGCAGGGAAATTTTCTTCTTCTGGCTTCCTTCTGGGTTTGTCCAAAAGGAGACAATAGGCAAGAATTAGAGAGAGACAAATGCAGCTGGCATTTTTATTTTCTGATCCTTCCAAATAGGGTTGGAAGTTGCTGTGACTTCTATACCGAAGTGCACCCTCTCCAGCAGCAATATCTCTCTCCCCCTCTCCCTCTTTCTCTCTCCCACCCTTTCCCTTGCTCTCCCAGTAATGGCTAACTTCATTGGTGACTTTTGAGTAAGGGTGGTAAGAGCTAGCTACTATCGATAGTCTCGGGGTGTTTTACCATATTTTAAATTTCCTGAAACCTTACCACAACTTTTCACAAAATAAATTCTCTTCCTTCTGCTCATTTCCGGAATACTCATTAATTATCCCCATTTGAGTGTGGCATTTGCCTGGACCTTGATGGCTACAAAGTGAAAATTCTTCTTAGTTTTATGCAGACGTAGCAGAAATATTCATCCCTTTCTATCATTTGATGCCATATGCAATTACAATGGCCCTAAAGTAGATCAGCTTGTAGCTGGCTAAGTTGCATCAAATCTCATGAAATTCAGTTCCCTACAATCTTATGAAACAGGCAAAAAATTTAAAGAAATCCTTTCAAATCATTCTCTCCATCTTCTCATTATGCCTTGCTCTTATTCACAACACCTCTTCCAAGCATAAAATATGGATACAAAGAGACGTGATTGATGAGGTCACAAGGAGAGAAAGTTTCGCTTACAGGACAGTAACGTATCCAAGCAAAACATTCTCAGTCTAATTATATAATTTTAGGAAAATAGTTGGGGGAGGTGAGAAACTCGTACTCACACAGGTTGGACTAATCATAAAAGCTTTTATAGACAGGATGATTCCAACTTGACCTTTATACAAGAGATGATTTGGGATTCATTAGGAGTTTAGAGAGCATTTCAGGAAAAGGTTACATTTTGATAAAGACAAAGAGGTTCAGCAGTAACAGATTGTGTGCAGTAGGTGCTTGGGAGGAAGGGAAGATGGAGTAGATAAAGTTCCTTGATAGAAGAGCTTGAAAGTTAGGTAGAAATATTAAAATTAGATGTATTCATCAACTGAAAAACATTGAAGTTATATGCTAAACACGACCACCACTGGAAAGAATTTTGTTCTAGCAACTTAGTTAATTCAACAGGATTTTAGAGCTGTGCTGGCTGGCGCTATCTTCAGAAAGACCATGTTGGACTTTCAGGAAGATGTGGAAGCCAATAGAGGCTAAAGAAATATATATATACACTAGGAGCCCGGTGCACAATATATTGTGCACTTGGGGGGTCCCTAGGTCTGGCCTGTACCTGTGCAACCTGCAGCCCTCTACCCGCCCATCACGCCTCATCCACCCCACACACCCCGGCCCATCACCTGCCCCACATGCTTCGCTCACCCTGCCACCTGCACTGCACTCGCCTCTGCGGTTACACTGCCAGCCTCCATCTTGGCTGAGCTAATTTGCATACAGCCACTCTGATTGGCTGATGGGCGTGGCTTATGTGTCCCATAGAAATGGTCAATTTCAATATTACTCTTTTATTAGAGTAGATATGCCTAAGTGACTAGCCAACTGGCCAGTACCTATGATGTGCACTGACTACCAGGGAGCAGATGCTCAATGCAGGCGCTGCTGAGTTATGGTGCCTTGGTAGCTGTGGTTCTTGGGTGATGCACATGAAACCAGAGAGGAGGGAGTCTGATTCTGGGGTACATCCCCTGCAAACCACCCTCTCGCAATCTGGAACCCCTTATGGGATGTTGGAGAGCCATTTTGGCTCGATCCCCGCAGACCAGGCTGAGGGACGCCATCAGTGCAGAAATCCGTGCACCAGACCTCTAGTTCTTCCATAATGGCCATGTGGAAATCTTGAAATCTTTAGTTAAGAGGGTACTATAGAGTTATGGTGCTTTGCTAAATCTCTGAAAAGTAATGGAGAGATGGCAGATAAATAGACTTTGGATACAGTTCTGTATGTGGAGATTGAAAAGCTTTCAAAGTGTCTAGAAACTCACCCAGAAGCCCACAGGAAAGTTTCCCTAATTTCGATTTCTGGGAAAATTAGTCAATAATAATTCTTTAGGCCCATGCTACATCTATTAGGACGTATTGTTTGATTTGCAGTCTGGAAGAACCAATAATACAGAAAAGGCCAAAGAGATGAAAGTTGTTGGATGTAAAGTCCCTTTGGCATGGAATCCAATAAGATTATAGGTCATGAAATGATCTATACTTTTAATCACCTAAATGGTCTGCATATGACTTTTTCTTTTTATCTCATAGGGAAGGATAAGGAACACAAAATTAATAGAGGGGAAAATTAACATGTTTTTGAACATTTAGTAAAGGCTAAAGGCTGTGCTATGTTCCTTGAATTTTCTCATTTAATAGCAGTATCATTAAGCCAGGGTATTTAAATAGTTTGTTCAGGATTACACAGCAAAGGGCTTCTTTTTTATTTAAATTCTTTATTGTTTAAAGTATTACATAAGTCTCCTTTTCCTCCTATTGACCTCTTCTTGGCCATTCCCATCCCCCAGCACATGCCTTATGCCCCTACTGTCTGTGTCCATGGGATATGCTTATATGCATGCATACAAGTCCTTTGGTTGATCTCCCCTCCTCCCTCCCCTGCCTTCCCTCTGAGGTTGGACAATCTGTTCATTGTTTCTATGTCTCTGGATCTATTTTTGTTCATCAGTTTATGTTGTTCATTATATTCAGCAAAGGGTTTTAAATTAGGACAGTCCATTTTCAACAATCAACACTTTTCATGTGCTACTCACATGGTGTACCTGAGCAGAAGTTGTTTGTTTGAATATTATACATGCTCAACTTGGTAGATATGTGTTTTCTTCCGAGGTGTGCTGGAGAGCTAAGTTTCTGCCTGCTTGCATCCAGACCTGTATTCCTGATCAACATCAAGCCTCAAGTTAAAGGAGACCCACTCTCTATCCCTACACTTTCACTGGGCTTTCTTTTTCTTTTCCTTTTTCATCCCTTCATTGTGTTTGAAAATAAGATTTGATGTCATTTATTTACTTATATTTTCATATATTTTAGCACCTCCTATATATAAGGTATTAATAAGAAATAAAAATAAAACTATTATTCCTGACTCAAAAAGCTGGGTTTTTTTAAGGCTAGGAATAAATAATTGTGACAAGAAATACTATTGACCCTCTGAAATTGTATATATATTAAGTGTTATATATTAAAAATAACCTTGGAAAATGTATCATGTTGAAATGACTATTTGTATGCTATAAAAATTTTGAATACCAGCTTTAAGGAACTTGAAATTTAGGTAGGCACAGATTTTATATGTTTGAGAGGAAAAGTCTTTCTAATATCTCTTATACCTGTGTAGTTTCCAAATGCAACTTTGAGATTATCAATTGTTTCAGTATACATGTAGAATAAAAACAGAATTTAGGACTGAGAGATACTTTTTTTTCTTTCTTTTATTTTTTTTTTATTGCTTAAAATATTACAAAGAGTAGTACATATGTCTCCTTTTTTCCCCCCTTGACCTTCCCCCAGCCTCCCCTACCCCAGTCTGGGAAATACTTTTAAAATCACCTTGTTCTGACCTCTCACTAGTTAAGGTAGATGTCTAAACTCAAAGAGGTGAAAATTTCTTAACGGGCTCTAATAGGATATGAATAGGGCTTCCTTTTAAACTTAAATAGATTGTCATTGAACTGAATGTTCATATATTTAGCTCACAAATAAGTATTTCTTATGGTCTTTGTGACCATTGACTCGTCATATTGATATAAACTGAATATCCATGCTGAGAATAAACTGAGTATCTATGCTATGTACTCTGGATATAATGAGAAAAAATAGCTTCAGTCCCTGCCCTACAAGATCTTCATTCACCTGGGGGAGGCTGAAATGACAATCAAGACCTTTATTAACACATTTGGATTCTCAGTGTGTTAGGCAAGAACAAAATGTATTGTGGCATCTTAATGCCTAATGAACTTATTAAAATGCATGGATACTATGAAAAAAAACCCACACATTCCAAATGACTTTCCTGTAAAATCCTCAAGGTCTGGAATAGCTCTGATAATGACACTGTTAGGAAAATATTGCTGCTTCTACAGGCAACATTTCCACTTGGAATAAGGTCATGTGTGTTGTGTCCTCAGTGATGGAGCCCATTGTGTTGCCAACAGCCCATGCTCCAGAGTTTGCTTAAGCTAAATTCCCATTCAGAAAACCATGACATAGGTTTCTTCCCTGCTCTAAAATCTTACAGCTCTTTTTTAGCAGCTGGCCTATTTGCTGAGCTGCGGAAAATCTCTTTAATGAAGAAATTTTATTTCAGAGTGGTTCAAGGCTATGAAGGTCATTAAGCCATTTTCCTCATTTTTCAGGTGAGGAAACTGACACCCACAGAGCCCAGGTGACTTGCAACCAGAGAGAACTAGATCACTAAACAACTGTCACTTGCCCAGTGTGGCTTCCACAACACCATGTTTCTTTGAGACCTTCACCAATGCAATTTCTTCATTATTAGTGAACTTGCAATCACCCATTATGAAGCTATTTCAAGAAGAGTTCTGTGTACTCATTCAACAGTGATCTGGGTCTTCATGGATTTTATTCCAAGCAGAGTGGCTGGGATAAGAAGAATGATGCCAACTGGGTGTTTTTCTTTGTGGCAATTTTCCTGGGATGTACCACTTGTTAACCTATCTTATATAATAAAGAGTAGTATGCAAATTGAACATCACTCCAACACACAAGATGGCCACCCCCTATGTGGACACAAGATGGCCAGCAGGGGAGGTCAGTTGTGGATGATCAGGCCAGCAGGGAAGGGCAGTTGGGAGAGACCAGGACTGCAAGTGAGGGCAGTTGGGGGCAACCAGGCCTCCAGGGGAGGGCAGTTGAGGGCAACCAGGACAGCAGGGAAGGGAAGTTAGGCAATCAGGCCAGAAGGGGAGCAGTTAGGCATCAATCAGGCTGGCAGGCAGAAGCACTTAGGGGCAATCAGGCAGGCAGACAGGTGAGCAGTTGGGAGCCAGCAGTCCTGGATTGTGAAAGGGATATACACAGGGATCAGGCCTAAATGGGCAGTCGGATATCCCTCGAGGAGTCCCAGATGGGAGATGGTGCAGGCTGGGTTGTGGACATCTACCCCCTCCCCCCCACACAAATTTTGTGTACCAGGCCTCTAGTATCTTACATTGAGCACTGCTCACTCTGATGATTCAGCATTTAAAACTTTAGGATAACTAAGATAGACATTCTGCTAGACACTTTGCCTATGCTATCTCATTCAGCCCTGCAAATCTCTGAGGGACAGGAGAGTGTTTGCAATTAATATTATTATGTAGATTAGAAAACTGAGTCTCTGAGAGGCAATCTGTCCAGCTTACAAACCTCATAAGTTACAAAGCTGAAATCAAACTCTGGTCCCTCTAAACTCAAATCTATGCTCTTCACGCTGCACCAGTGTACTCATTAAGTGCCTCTACTCTACCCCAAATTAAGCAAAAGCAGTATTTGCTTTCATGCAAGGTAATCCTATATGTATAGTTCTGGGTTTAGAACGAACAGAACCGTGCTAAAATGTATAGAACATTATGCACTTCCCTTTTTTATTGCTTGCTCAATGAGAAAAAAATCTTTATAAGTGATTTTTGCAAGTTATAGTCATATATTAAAAATAAAACAAACAAAACAAACAAACAAAAAAACAAACAAACAGCAAAGAGTAGGGCCCTGAGCAGGGATGGCTCTGGCATTCAATAGCCTCAGAAGCAGAGAAAGATTACAACTTTTAAACTTCCTTGGGTTTGGGGGACTGGAGAAAAAAGGTGAAGGGACTAAGGAATAATAAAAATTAAAGATAAAAAAATAAACACCTCATAGACACAGACAGCAGCATGGTGATTACCAGAGGGAAATGGGGTTGGGGAAGGTAGAAGAGAGAAAAGTGGGGATAAATGATGATGGAAGGAGACTAGACTTGGGTTATGAACATACAATATAATGTACAGGTGATATATTATAGAATTGCACCCTGAAATCTATATAATTTTATTAACTGATGTCATCCCCAAAAAATTCAATCATTATTAAAAATTAAAGTTCTCTGGATTCTGTCAATGTCCTAGATTGCTAAGCCCATCAATATCAAGCCCAGACTTAGCATAGAACTGCCATTTATAATTGTTCTCTAAAATACCAAGTCGCCCTGGCCGGTTTGGCTCAGTGGATAGAGCGTCGGCCTGCGGACTCAAGGGTCCCGGGTTCGATTCTGGTCAGGGGCATGTGCCTTGGTTGCGGGCACATGCCCGGTGGGGAGTGTGCAGGAGGCACCTGATCGATGTTTCTCTCTCATCAATGTTTCCAACTCTCTATCCCTCTCGCTTCCTCTCTGTGAAAAATCAATAAAATATATTTTAAAAAAAAAATAAAAATAAAAAAAATAAAAAATAAAATACCAAGTCACTCGAGAGAAACCAAGACGGTGGCATAGGTACACACCTATACTTGCTGCCTCATACACCCACATCAAAACTACAAATAAAAGACAAAACGGATATCATTCAGAACCACAGGAAGGCTGGCTGAGTGGAAATTCTACAATTAGAAGGAAAGAGAAAAGTGCGTTGAGACTGGTAGGACGTGGGGAGGTGCTCAAGTGCAGAGGTGCACGCAGAAATGGCTGGCAACTGGGTGCACTGTTGTCTTTTTCAATTGAGAGGGAGATACAAGCTCCCAATTTCTCTGAACTCCAGTTCCAGGTGAGATTCTGGGGACTCAGACTCATATGGAGAGAAACTAGACTATCTGCAATGGGAAAAGAATGCGAGGGCAGCTTTCTTGCAGAGGTTCCTGCACAGGGCCGCAGGACACAGACACCCAGGGTCCTCTTCAGGGCAGGGCTGGCCAGCAGCCATTGCTGTTTGCTCCCCCCCACCATGATTCCCTGAAACCCCACCCCACCCAATTTACAACCCTATCCAAGCTGTGAGCAGAGGCTTTTTCATATGAATGGCCTGTTCTTTGACAATCTAAAACCTAACAAACTGCTGCTGGGTCAAAGAGTGCCAAAGCTTCCAAAAGAAGGCCTAAGGATCCTCAGCAACCCACATTGCTTCACAGCTGGGCCTCATTGGGGCACTTTCATACTCCAAACAAAGAGAAGGAATCTGCAGATCTCTCTGTAGCTTCTGCTGGGTGGCCTCAGGCAGTGGCTGACTTTGCACTTCTTTGGAGACATCAGAGCCAGTGCACCCAATAGTCAGTGTTAGACTATGCCAGATTACAACTCTTCACATCCATAAGCCACACACTCAAGGGGCAGACTCAGTGAGCATCAAAGCCCCACTGAAGCAAGTCCTGCCCCATAAGGGTGTCTTCAGCACAGCAGTTCTTCCATTGTAGACACAGCTGGTCCTCACAGCAAATTGGCCTGGTGGTCAATTCCTCCCAGTGATGCCAACAGCCATCAAGGCTTAGCTACAACAAGACTGTGCACACAGCCTACAAAGGGGTGCACCAAGAGTGTCCATCTCAGGTAATTAGGGAGGCTGAGCCACTGGGCCCTATAGGACACCTGGCACACAAAGCTACTCTCAACAAAGGGAAGCAGTCAAAATACAGAGGCAAAGAAACATGTCACAAATGAAAGAAATGAAGGAAAACAAACTACTGGACAGAGTTCAAAACCATGGTTATAAGGTTACTCAAGAATCTTCTTGAAACCTCAGAAAAATCTAGTGAGACTCTCAAGGATATTAAAAAGGACAATTTAGAAATTCAGCATACACTGACTGAAATAAAGAATATTATACAGAGATCCAACAGCAGACTAGAGGATCCCAAGAATCAAGTCAAAGATTTGAAATATGAAGAAGCAAAAAAACATTCAACTGAAAAAGCAAAAAGAAAAAAGAATCCAAAGATATAAAGATAGTGTAAGGAGCCTCTGAGACAACTTCAAGCATGTCAACATCTGACTTATGGGGGTGCCAGAAGAAGAAAGAGAACAAGATATTAAAAACCAATTTGAAGAAATAATGACAGAAAACTTCCCCTACCTGGTGAAAGAAATAGACTTATAAGTCCAGGAAGTACAGAGAGTTCCAAACAAGAGGAATCCAAAGAGGACCACACCAAGACACATCATAATTACAATGTCAAGGGCAAAAGACAAATAGAGAATCTTAAAAGCAGCAAGAGAAAAACATTTAGTTATCTACAAGGGAGTACCCATATGACTGTCAGCTGAAACCATGCAGGCCAGAAGGGAATGGCAAGAAATATTCAAAGTGATGAATAAAATAGACCTACAACCAAGATTACTCTACCCAGCAAAGCTATTATTTAGAAACTAGAGGCCCAGTGCACAAAATTTGAGCACTGGGTGGGGGGGGATCCCTCAGACCAGCCTGTGCCCTCTCACAGCCTGGGACTCCTCGGGGGCTGTTCACCTGCCAGCTTAGGCCCAATCCCTGGCAGTCAGACATCCCTTTCGCAATCTGGGGCTCTCGAAGTCCGGGACCCCTTGCTCCTTACTGTGGGAGAGGCTCCTGCCACTGCTGCTGCACTCGCCAGCTGTGAGCCTGGCTTCTGGCTGAGCAGTGCTCCCCCTGTGGGAATGCACTGACCACCAGGGGGCAGCTCCTGCATTGAGCATCTGCCCTTGGTGGTCAGTGTGTGTCATAGTGCCCAGTCATTCTGCTGTTAAGGTCAATTTGCATATTGGGGTCCCTCAGACTGGCCTGTACCCTCTCACAGTCTGGGACCCCTTGGGGGATGTCCACCTGCTGGCATGCCTGGCCAGCCTGGGTGAGAGGTAATGGCAGTTTGCAGGCTGGCCAAGCCCGCCCCGCCTGCCAGCCCACCTCACCGCCTGCACTGCACCAGCCTCCATGACTGCTGGCCTCCCTCTTGGCTGAGTTAATTTGCATACAGCTGCTCTGATTAGCTAGTGAGTATGGCTTGGCTGGTGGGTGTAGCTTAGGCATCCCAGAGAAATGGTCAATTTCAATATTACACTTTTATTAGAGTAAAGGTCAGATGAAGAACTTCACAGACAAGAAAATGCTAAAGCAGTTCATCATCACCAAACCAGTATTATATGAAATGCTGAAGGGCATTCTTTAAGAAGAGGAAGAAGAAGAAAAAGGTAAAGATAAAAATGATGAACAACAAAGTAACAACAAATACATATCTATCAACAAGTGAATCTAAAAATTAAGTGAATAAAAAATCTGATGAATAGAATAAACTGGTGAATATAATAGACTCAGGGGTATATAAAGGGAGTGGACTGACAATTCTGAGGGGGAAGGGGGTGTAAGGGATGAGGGAAGAGACTGGACAATAACTGTACACCTATGGATGAGGACAGTGGGGGTGGGGGGGTAAGAGCATGGGGTGAGGTGGGAGCAGGTGGAGAGGAGCTATGGGGGGAAAAACTGTAATAATCTGAACGATAAATATTTATTTAAAAAATAAATAAAATACCAAGTCACTCTGTTAAAAAGCAAAATGAAGAATATTATCAAAAGTTATTATACCTGGGAGTCACAGAAACTCATGTTTGTGATCTGTGGAAATCTCATTAACACCACTGAAATGTCAATGACGCCGTGCGACCTGGTGAGGCAGAAACCTTAGCCACCTAACATAACATAATGTACAAAAATCCACTGGGTGGAGAGCAGGAGATGTGTCACCATGTTACAACATTTCTACACAGTGGCCAGTGCAGTGACTGTTTCCATTTCCAATTCCTTTGGCTGCCTTGACTATGCTGCATTAATTTACACAAACACAGCATAGATGCCAGTCTAGTTTATACTGCAGTAACTCCAGTTAGCAACACCAGTGCTCCAGAAATTCCAACCTCATAGTTCCCAGAACCAAAGACTCGAGAGAATGTGGTTTATATTTAAGTCAAATCAAAGTGCTGCAAGGTTAAAGTAAGATGTGGGAGTTACTCTTCTCACCTACCTACAGCTACAGAAATAGATAGATTATGGAAGTCTATTTAGGTCAAAAATAGAAAGAAAAATAAGAAATGAAATAGTGATAAAGGATTTATCCAGCAGGCATGAATAAGCTGCAGGGATAAATTCTTCTATAAAACATTGTGGCTAAAATCTACTGTCCACAGCTAAAATCTAAATCAGGTGCTGCAAAAGTTTGGACTTGCTCCTGGTTCAGCATTGCCTGTTTTTTAAAAAATAAGCTTAGACATAAAATTTGAACTTTGGTATCTTTTTCCACATCTGTGGGTAGAGGCATATATCTCTGTGCCCTACCAAAAAGGATGCCTTACTCATATTTGCTGCTCTGGAGCACAACAATATCTAATCTATCTAATAAAAGAGTAATATGCAAATTAGGTGTCAATCCGTGACAAAGATAGCAGTGCCCATGGCCACAAGATGTCCACCCCCATGGCCACAAGATGGCAGCTCCCAGTCTGGCTCAGCCCCACCACTGAAGTGGTCAGGACAGGTGGTGGCTGGGGAGTCGGGTGGCCCGAGGGGCAGAACAGGCAATCAGAAGGGGCTGGCCAGAGGCCTCAGGCATGGGCAAGGGTGGAGCTGGTGATTGGAGGGGTATGAGGGTGCCCTATCCAGGCATAAGGCCTGGCCAGAGGCCTCAGGCCTGGGCAGGGGCAAGGTCAGAGATTGCAGGGGCCTGGGCTCTGCAGAGCCAGTGATCAGAGGGGCAGGGGTGGAGCCTGCGATCACAGGGGTCTGGGCACCAGTGGAGCTGGCAAAGTAGGAGTCTGGGGTCCCCTGCTCAGGCCTTAAGCCTTGGCCAGAGGCTGTCAGTGGGGCAGGAATAGAGCCAGCAATGGCAGGGGGCAGGATCAGAGCCAGTGATTGCAGAGGCCTGGGCTCTGTGATGCCAGTGATCAGAGGGACTTGGGAGTCTTCCGCCCAGGCCTGAAGCCTTGTCCAGAGACTACAGGCCTGGGCAGGGGTGGTGCTGGGATTGGAGGGGCCAGGGTGGAGCCGGTGATGAGAGTCAACTACAGGGGAAACACCTTTTCTTACTGCTCATTGGCTAAGCTCCCGGTATGCCACTGGTAATATTCTTAGTAACTTGGGTAATAAGAATCCCTAAAGGTGATCTAGGGTTTTTCCACCACACTTATGGAGAAAAAAATGAAGGTCCACTGCTGGAAGGCTAAGAAATGTCATATCCTGGCCTAACCAGTTTGATTCAGTGCATAATGCCTCAGCCTGCTGACTACAGGGTCTGGGTTCATTTGTGACCAAGGGCATGTACCTAGGTTGTAGGCTTCTCCCTGGCCAGGGCCCAAGTCAGGGTTCATGGAGGAGGAAATCAAAGTGTTCCTCTCACTTTGATGTTTCTCTCTGTTTTTCCGTTCTCTTCCACATTCTCTAAAAATCAATGGAAACATATCCTCAGGTGAGGATAAAAAAAAGAATGAAAGAAATGTCATATCCTATGAAGGACACATCTTGAAAATGCCTAAAGAAAGTTGTCATTTCTTCATGGTGAAGGGACTGGAGTCCATGTTGATGAAAACACCTTGGTGGTTGCAGTTACTGGCAGTGGCTGCAGCAGTGGGGTAATGGGGCTGGTGACTTCCCCTGATTAGCCTGGTTGCCTCTCACAAAGGGAGGCCAGACTGTGGCTTAGGCCTGCTCCCCAAGAGGATCAGGGAGTAGGCTTAAGCCATCAATAGGACACCCCATGAGGGCTCCCAATATGTGAGAGGGGGCAGGCTGGGCTGAGGAACCCCCTCCACCAGTGCATAAATTTTGTGTACCCGGCCCCTAGTTTATAGATAATCCTAAAGTTGGGTTGATTGGGTAAATTAGGATTTTGTCTTCTTATGGCCTAAGGTGCTAACACATCATTAAGAGGCAGCATTGTTTGGTGGTTAAAAATGTAAGTTGAGCTCAGAAAGCCAGTATTTGAATCTTAACTACACAACCCACACATGTAAACCTGGTCAAGTTCTATAAGCTCTCTGTGTTTTACTTTCCTCAAATGTAAAATATAATAATACTGTCCACCTCAGAAGGTTGTTACAATGACTAAATGAGTTAATATACATAAAGCCATAGGACATAGCCTGCACATAAAAAAACATTGTATATTACCATGTTGAAAATAACTTCATTAATTCATCAGTGATACCCTATTACAGGTATTTATAGATACTGAAATTCCCAGTGAAGAGCAAGGGAAAGAGAAGGCAACAGTGAATAAGCAAAGAGCAAGAACAGACATCTTGCACTTCCCAGGTCCCTCAGGTTGCTTTCTTGTCCTAGAGAACAAACAAATCAAAGCATTTTAACAACGCTCTTGCACAAAGCAATGCATTGCTCATTAGGTTAGGACGTTGAAAATGAAAGGCATCTCCTCACCATTGCAAAAGAAAACTAGAGCGCAGGTTTGTTATGTAATTTCCTTGTTTGACTTCTTATTACAGTTTGCATTCTTCTTTTATTAGAATACCCTGGGCATAAGATGTTTATTATACACTTTGTCTTTGAGGCCATTAATTTGCTAGCATTTCCTCCCCATGCATACCCATCGTGGTTAATTTGCTGGCACTTCCTCCTCATGTATACTCATTACAGTCCCACTGGGGAAGCACTTCTGATTCTTTGTCTTACATTTAACTTAGAGGTTTACTTGCCTTAATTTCACATCCTGCTGAGAAATAGAAGTAGTTTCCAAAGGGATAAGGCAATACAATTCCTAATTTTGTCTTTAAAACACATAGATAATCCACTTGGAATTAGACCCCCTTGAAGACATAGGGTTGGAAGACTTGATACTATCATGATATGAGCCTATTCCTGGCTGCATTACAGCTCATGGCCTGTCATGTGAAAATTCAGCTTTGTGCCAATTTAGATGGCACTGAAGAAGGCCATGAGGAAACTGGCTGGCGCCCTTAGATGGAGTCAAGAATCAGTCTTACTTCACCAAGCTCACAGTATGTTTTGTCTGTAGCTGTTCACATTCAGTTGTCAATTGAGCTGCAGTGTTGCACTAACATCCATCATCAGTTTCTAGACCACAGGCCACAGGTCACTGGTTCCTGAAGGGCTCCCCAGGTCCTAATGGCTTTGGAAATTGGAGCTAAAACCCAGCTAACTAGATAGGACTTAGGCCTCATTAGCATTTACTTTGGGAAATTAAAAAGTATGATTTGCTGATACATGGAATATTATAGAAGAATTTATAGGCACAATTTTAAATAAAAGAAAATAACACAGAAGAGTATATGCTAGATGATTCTATTTCTATAAAGGGCGAAACTAAGCAAAGCTAAGTGAGAATAGTGGTTACCACCGCTGGGGAGAAAAGGAAGAAATTAAGATAGGACATGAGGTTTTCTTTGGAAATGCACTTTCTACCCTATTGCAATTGCTCTGGGAAAAGATATTTTCATGTTTAATATCTGTGCATTTTTCTGAAAGTATATTTAAAGCATAAAATATGGTCCCTGCTACTTTATTTGGTGAACACGGGTTTATAGGTAATAGATGATCATTTCTTTGCCCATTTATCCGTCTTCAACCTAGCAATATTTTCCTGTGGGTAGATGATGCAAAAAACTGTAGTTGTGGCCCTTGATATCACTGCCATCCTATCAACAGACTTGAGGCAATGTGGTCATTTAAGCACTTCCTCACCCAATCCCACAATACCAATCTTGCTGCTTCTAAAATTATTTGCTGCCATTTTTTGCCCCCTACCTGATAATACTCATGTCTTCATGCATTTTCCTGGACAACTGCAGCAGCCATCTAACTGATCTTTACAAAGGCATTTTATACCTATTATAAATATAACTTCTTTAAGACCATAAATATGATGATGCCATTCTTTTGCTAAAAAAAATGTTAATTTCTATCAATTTCCTTCTGAATAAAATCAAGGCCTCTGGACCATATCGTCTTACTATCCATATTTTGTTTCTTTTGTGCATAATATTCCCTCTGGCAAGAATTTCTTTCCTACCATCTTCAGAGACCTAAGTCAGTGTGTCCTACAATGTCTAATTCAAATGCATCTCTTCCATGATTTTTTCCCAATTCCTTCTTTTTTTTTCTTTTTAATTTTGTTTTATTACTTAAAGTATTACAAAGAGTGTTAAATAAGTCTCCATTTTTCCCCTTGACCTTCCCTCCTCCTCCCCTACCCTCCAGTGTCTTGTGTCCATTGATTATGCTTATAAGCATGCATACAAGTCCTTCAGTTGATCTATTAACTCCCCCCCAATCCTCCCAAGCATTCCAGCTATAGTTTGACAGTCTGTTTAATGCTGTTCTGCCTCTGTATCTGTTTATGTTCATCAATTTATAATGGTCTTTATTATCCATAAATAAGTGTGATAATGTGGTATTTTTCTTTCATTGACTGGCTTATTTCACTTAGCACAATGCTCTCCAGTTCCATCCATGCTGCTGGAAATGATAATAATTCCTTCTTTTTTTACAGCAGCATAGTATTCCATTGTGTAGATGTACCACAGTTTTCTAATCCATTCATCTGCTGATGGGCACTTAGGCTGTTTCCAAATATTAGCTATGGTAAATTGTGCTGCTATGAACATAGGGGTGCATATATAATTTCTGATTGCTGTTTCTGGTTTCTTGGGATATATTCCCAGAAGTGGCATCGCAGGGTCAAATGGGAGTTCCATTTTTAATTTTTTGAGGAAACTCCATACTGTTCTCCACAGTGGCTGCACCCATCTGCATTCCCACCAGCAGTGCAGGAGAGTTCCTTTTTCTCCGCATCTTCTCCAGCACTTGTTGTTTGTGGATTTGTTGATGACAGCCATTCTGACAGGTGTGAGATGATCCAATTCCTTCTTGATGTGACTTCTCCCTCCTTCCAAAGACCATCTTTTTTTTTTATACCTCTTGTGTACATCTATCAATTTCCACCTTATATTTTGCAGAAAAATACTAAATATATAATCAGAAAGCATGAGTTTGAACTGTCCCTTTGTCATTTACTAGCTATGTGATCTAACATGAGCCTCAATTTCATCTTTTGTTAAGATATGTCATAAAACTATTCAGGACTCACCACAATAAGGGGGCTGATGAAAAGACTCTTTGCTAGGTGACCTCTAAGGCCACTCCAACTTTCATGAACATCTCTGGTTTTAAAGATATTTGTGTACGTTTTCCTGACCTCTACAGTGCGAGGAGCTCCTGGAAGATAGAATTCATGATTTACTTATGTTTACTCCCTTAGCACAAGTACAGTGCCTTGCATACTATGCTTGCTCAAGAAATATTTGTTCTTAAATTAATCATGAAAGGAACCACATGTTAACTCTTTATGATACTTTACATAAACAGGTAAGATTTTTGATTTGGAAATGGCCAAAGATACTGTAATCAATTATAAATTCAGGATATAAGCCCAAGTGCCATGTTTCAGAGGCTAAGACTGTAATAACTTGATGGTTCATCCAATCTACACTAATAAAAGCATAATATTGAAATTGACAGTTTCTTCGGGACGCCTAAGCCATGCCCACCAGCCAATCAGAGTAGCTGTATGCAAATTAACTCAGCCAAGATGGCAGCTGGCAGTCCCGGAGGCGAGTGCAGTGCAGGCGACAGGGTGAGCAGGGTGTGTGGGTGGGCGGGGCGCGATCAGCCGGTGGCAGGTAGTGTGTGTGGGTGGGTGGGGCGAGATGTGCAGGTGGTAGGCAGCAGGTTGGGTGGGTACAGGCCAAGTTGAGGGACCCCCCCGAGTGCACAATTGTGCACTGGGCTCCCACTCTCTATATATAAAAGCCTAAATGACCAGACTTATTGGCTGAGTAGCTATGATGCATAATGACCATCAGAGGACAGATGCTCAATGCACAGGCATGAAAACATGGAACAGACTGATGAATCTCAGTGGGAAGGGAGAGGGGAGAGGATGAGAAGAGATTAACCAAAGACCTTATATGCATACTAGAGGCCCGGTGCACAGATTCGTGCACTGGTGGGGTTCCTTGGCCTGGCTTGTGGGGATTAGGCTGAAACTGTTTCTCTGACATCCCCTGAGGGATCCCGGATTGTGGGAGGGTGCAGGCCAGGCTGAGAGACCCCAGCAGTGCACAAATCTGTGCACCAGATCTCTAGTCATAGATAAAATAGTGAAAGGAAGCCTAGTGACCATCTAGTTCAAGGACATCGTTTTATCATTGAGTTCCCCCACCACAGAATGCTTTCCCACCTAATATAGTGAAAAAGCTACAGCTAGAAGCAAGGTTTCCCCTCTTCTCTAGAGATCTCTTCAGCATGTCACATTACTTATCTCTGGAAGCTCTGTTGCTAGGCAACAATGAGCTCTTTCAACCACTTAAGTTTTAAGTGCATTTTATAAATTTCTCTGTCTGACATATTTGAATGATGGTGGCGTTTACTAGCAAGAAAGAACAAGCCTAGAAGTTGCCAGTTTGTGGGCTTAGGGCAGTTAACCCAATGCTTCTGCAACTGGAAAATGGGACTGTTCCTCCTGATGGGAACAATGAGCAGTATAATGGCATGATAGCATTAGGCACTCAGAATCCACACATGCCTCAGGAATGCTGATTGAAACACACACCTCTCTTTCAATAGCAGTGAATATTAATCTCAGCATGCCCTTTTACAATACAGATTTTACACAAAATTACATTTTTTGATCGTTTGCTTTAACGGGACTTTTACTCGGGGACTTGTGCATTTAGCCTGATTTCTGTAACAACTCGCAGCTGTAGAGAAACCTTTCTCTCTCCCCTGACTTATTACTTTTCTCCAGAAAACTGCCCAGGAAATCCCTCTGGCCTGCTGCTGAGCTCTGGTCTCTGGGTTTCTATGGCTGCTTGGCCAAGGGAGCAAGTGGGAATGAAGCTGACTTCTCTCACTGGAGTCGGCATTGCCACGCCGATTTCTCTGCAATGCATCACATTATTCCCTTCCAAACAGAGATAGCTCTAATCTGATTATGTTTTCATTCTGTATTTCTTTATGTATATTTCAGTTTTGGAACATGAACTACATATACAACAGGATGCAATTCTTCAAACGTTTGGGTAGATTAGCAGCTTGTATCCAATTAGTCTCCTGATGGCTCTTTGTTTCAGAAGCAAACTCTAAACACAGTTTATTTCATGGAAAACTGTTCATTTTGGTTTTTATTTTAAATCTTAATCCAATCCTACCAATTCACCTGTGAAGTTAAAGTATCTTTATATTTTAAAATATTTGAAAGTTACCAAGTTCCATGTACATTTTATTAAGAGTAAATTTTTAAATAATTTGTAAAATATTAGAACTAAAATGTATAAGCATTTACTTTTAGGTAGCTCTCTTCAGAATAAAAAATACTTTATTCCAGTGTTCATAATGACCCTGAGAGGTGAACATCACTCTGTGAAGGTAAGTATTATCTTCAGTTTATACAGATAGGAAACAGACTCAGAAAGGTATCATGCTGAGGCCAAAAGCATTAACCCAATACTTATAACTTCAAATCCATTGCTCTACTAATAATGATTTTTTTTGTCAAGTGTCAGTGAATCATATATACTGAGCTATTTATCTCAGTCTCCGCTTGGCAAAAAGAAATGTGAATTCTAATTATCTAATACTAATACTAAAAGCTTCTAATACTTTTGTAAGCAATGGCCTATCAGGTAGCCACTATAATTATCCCCTTTTTATTGATGAGAAAGCTCAGGCAAAGACAATTAAGTAACTTAAAAATGTCACACAGTTAGGGGAAGTGAAAATGCAAACCTAGGCCAGTTGATAATTCCTAAAAACTCCCGTGTTTCATGTAACAAGTACAAGACAGCTAGCAGAAATAAGGCACAATGGCGACTATGTAAGCTTATAGGTTCATTTGGGGACTCACCAGCTGTAACCCCAAGGTTATTACCACTGTATTAACTCATTGGAAGCTTTAAACAAATAACTGCTGGGTTTATGAAGGAAGAAGCATTGTATGCTATTGACTCTACAGCTAAGTACTATTAAACATTATTACTGAAGGTCGGAGAAACACAGTTGAAGAAGGTAGGAGAGCAGAGACCCATAATGCTCTTCCACCAAGTTCTTGACATGGACACTTGCTTCAATCTTGCTCTAAATTACTCCTACATCTTTTCTCCCTAGTGATAACATTTGAACAAAACATAAAAGGTTGGATGATCATACATACTAGTTTACTCAGGCCATTTTTGTTTTATGTCTGTTGTTCCAGAGTAATTTATAGCAGTAACCTTTTTCCTCCCAAAGGCTTTCTAATTTCTGTTGTAGGTCATGTGCTAAGGAACTTGTAATTTCTGAAATACCAAAATCTTTAGTGGAAAAAACTATATACTTTTTTTTTAATAAAGCTGCTTTCTAGATACTAGCTATTTTAGCTTGATAAAATATGGACCTTATTTCAGTTTCACAGCTTTCATTTGCAAAATAGGAATACCAATGTAAATCTTGCACAGTTATTATGAGATTTTAATTATGCAAAAGCATTGGTTCTTAGTAGAAATCTGTCCCAATTCTTCACTTATAGTACAGTATCTCATTCTGATGTAACACTTAGCTGCATGCTGGCAGATCTACCTTCCCATACACGCTGCTTGTCTTCCAAATCAGAGAATCCTTCTGTAGCCATGATCAGATGTGAAACCCTCGTATGTCCCTAGCACTCAGTATACTTTCTTGTACCAGCTTTTGAATAATAAGTGTTTGTGAATAGTGGATTTGTTTACAAATTGATCTTACTGAAATATTTAAGCTTCAATAAGGTACAATAGTATTGTGGAATCAATATTAATGCTGGAAAGTCATCCAGCCCAAATCTTTCATGTAATAAAAGAAAACTGACACCCAAAGCAGAACAAATTTTACTCTCTTGGGCAAGCCAGTCTTGATGGCTTTAACGTTTCTTTCATCCTACCAGGGCAGCCCTTACCAAGCAACCAGAAAAATATTTTATATGGGCATGGCGCATTGCAGTTAAAAGTACTTTTCCACGCATCATCTCTTTTTGATCCTTAAATCACACTCATTATCTTTATTTTGCACATAAGAAAACAGTGCATACCTCATTAATGAAGTATCTAGTAGAGCAGTGGCCTTAAAATGAATCAGGCTTTCTGTTAGAGATGGAAAGTTCCTTTAAAAAACACTGCATTGTATCTTAGGAAGGCGCTGACAAGCTTTAGCTATAGAGAAAGTCAGTGCCAAGTCAAGGTCCGCATGAAGATATATTTGCAGAAATCTTTGCAGCCTAGTGGGCTGATGTGCATAGACTCCAGGGAGTTTTGCACAGGAAGCTAAGAGGGAGAGAGAGACAGAGTGGTAGCCTGGAGCAAAATGGCAGGCTTTGCTAGAGGTAACTGACTGCTACACCAGCTGAAGAGATAACCATGCAGCTCAAGGACAGTGAAATAACGAAACAGGCCTCAGCTGTGAGGTTTTAAGTGATCATTGTTAAAGAAACAGGACCAGGTAGAGAGGACAATAGTGAGGGGAATATGAAGGAGAGATGGGCAGGATTCTTGGCAATCAGATAAAGTGTTGTTATGATTCTAGGAAATTTCCTCCTTGAGCAGAATTCAAGACTAAGCCCCTAGAGGAGATAGGATTTATACTTACCCTGCTAATACTCACTACTTTTTGTAGTAATGTCATGTGAACCATCTGTCACCTCAAAAGACTGTAAACTCCAGGAGGGTAAGGAACTCTCATTGGTTCCTATTCTAATCCAGCACCTTCCTGGCACATTGTAATTGCTCAATAAGTATTCATTGTGAAAATAAATTCATTAACAAGCTACTTAGAATAACAGAATCTTAATCATGAAGGCTAGATAGAATATAAGAAACAACAAATGGAAGGGTGGTAATGATTCAGACAGAACTCTAACACCGGAGTGAAATGGGGGTTCCATGAGCCAGGCTGAAATTCTGGCTTTGATGTCTGCTCCCCTCCACATGAAAGATCCAAGGTCAACCTATGGGACCATTGGACTTCAGGCTGGAGAATATGACTTCATCCCAAGTTTAACCAGAGAGGAGCACCTGCCATAGATAGCCCCTGTTCCTGTCAGGGCTGGCTCAGAGCACACAAATCAGGCTGCCAGTCTGGGGAGCACTGGAGAATGTCAAAGACATTAGGGTATGTGTCCTTGTATTAGGTCATTCTGGCAGTCTACATATTGGCTTCATTCTTTATAATAATTTGATGGAAATCTTGACATTGATTTTTAAAATAAAAACAAGAAATACTTGGAAAGATTGTGATCATTTCCATTAACTTATTAGGACTATAATAAATCAGCCATCTATTATGACTAGAGTATTTATTGAGAGAAGACAGAGTCCTACATTAAATTTGTTTTGTCAATGTTCTGTCTCTCTAGCCAAGTGCAGTATGTTACTTAACTATACTTCTAAAGATTTTTCTGTTTTTAACCCATTATTTAGTTTATATGTTTATTTTAGTGTAAAAATTCTATTTAGGAAAAACCATTTGCTTATTTGCTTTTAGGTGAATTTAAAATTCCAGGACATATCAAAATTATTCAATTTGTATTTGGACCTGTTAACTTTTTCTTCATTTCTTATTTGAATATCTTTGCCTATAAAAGATATAAGGTAGCATTTAAGGATAATTCTGGCTCAGCTATGAGTCATATTAGGATCAGTGCAGTACAAGGTGAAGCTAAGACATGGTCAGGTCAAGACCAATGGAACTAACTCTCTAGGATATTCAACTCTGCATCCTAGGGCTTAGGCAAGGGTTTCAAGCAGAGTTACATTCTCAGAAAATGGATGGAAGAATGGATGACCAAAAAAAGAGTGAGTGGATTAACTGATCTTGAAGAATTGTGTGCTAACTGGGGGCTCAGCCATTCAAAGCAATTGCAGAAGAGATCAAGACAAGCAGGTCATGCCCTGACTGGTTTGGCTAAATGGATAGAGCATCGGCCTGCAGACTGAAAGGTCCCAGGTATGATTCCAGTCAAGGGCATGTACTTTGGTTGTGGACACATCCCCTGTAGGAGTGTAGGAGTGTGCAGAAGGCAGGAGGCAGCTGATGGATGTTTCTGACTCTCTATCCCTCTCCCTTCCTCTCTGTAAAAAAATCAATAAAACAGAGAATTGGGGCAATCCTGTGGCTCATGATGTGAGACTCTTTAGCCTGAGAGGATAGCACAGCTCCTTCCTAAGGAATAGCAGGTGCCAGCCACAAGGACTAGGTCCTAGCAAAGGGAACTACAGTTGAGGTGAGGATTCTCAGCTCATTATGGAACTGAGAAGTTGAGCAGGGAGACAATACTCAGCCATTTGGAACAAAGAGGTACGCTTCAGAGGTAAAGCTGGAGACTGTAGCCTGTGACATTCAGATGCTCAAGGTTCATCAGAGGTGAAGATCAGTGACAACAAATTTAATTCAAGATCCAGTCATTGGGAAGTTGAATGCTGTCAAGGTTCTTTTTCCTGTTTTGATGGGGATTGGCTAAAGATTTAGAAGTAAGTTAAGCCAGAAGTGCAGTCTTTCAGCACTCATAATTGAGCAGGAGTGAGTAAAGTAGGAGGTGATACAAGAAAAGTCCTGCTAACTACAAAATTTACTTTCTAACCCTGAGGAAAGGGAAGA
>PVJC01010116.1:0-44382 GCA_004026665.1 Murina feae
CACACACACACACACACACACACACACAAAAGGCACCTGGCAGACTGGGGCCATCATAGGACATCCACTGAGGGGTCCCAGACTGTGAGAGGGCACAGGCCGGGCTGAGGGACTCCCTCCACCCCGAGTGCACAAATTTTTGTGCACCGGGCCCCTAGTCTAGTTATAAGAATTCAAAATGTATTACCAGCTGCTCTATTGATTTATTGGTTGATTGTGGGCAAGAATCATTTAATGTCTCTATGCTTTGCCAAATTACAGTAGTCATCTATTCTCCACTCATTGATAAAAACTATTTTCTGAGCACTCTGAATCCTGCATAACAAAGCACTTATTCACACACACACACACACACACACACACACACACACACACACAAAGGCAAGATAAATACGTTGTATTGGCAATTTGTTGAAAATGATGAATTATCTGACATGACTGGAAATATGAGTCACTAAGACCGTGGTCCAAGTGACAAATGTCTGCAGATTTGCAGACTATGCCCATTTCCAAGTTTTTAAAAATAAGGGAGTAATTTTTGGCAGCAAGATCACACACAAGCAGAAATTACCATCAAAAAATATGGATAAAACACATAAGTAGGTATTTGGCATTAGACTTGATCATTAATAAGGTTAAGTTTGAGAAAAGTAAGAATAATTAAAACACCAAAAACTTAATTATCAGACACTCATTCCTGCCTACCAGATTGGATATTTATTTTATTCTTTTATATACTATACTCCTGTTTTAAATAGCTTTAGGTTGAAAGTAAAAACAACAAAACTACTTAAATTTTGTAGCTAAAAAAGCAACAGCTTAAAAGTAATGTGATTAATACCATAAAGGACAACCAAGAAGTCAATGGCATGTGAGCTGGAAAAAAAAGAGTCTTGAGACAAAAATAAAATAAATTATATCTGAAAATATGCCTCTTGTTTTCACATTAATCATACCAAACTGATTTGTCAAGCATTACATTTGAAAATCAATTGTCTATTCATATTCTAATATTTTATATACTTTTTAGCTAGACCATATGATCATGTACAATTCTAAGTCCACTTGGTAACAAAAAAAGGAATAAACTGCTAACTTTTAAGAAAGACACATCCTCAATGAGTCAGAGTGAAAAGAGCATTCAACCAGAAGGCAGGTCACCTGAGTTCTACTACTTGCAAGTCATTTATGACTTCCCTGGACTTACAGTTTTCATCCATAAAGTGAGGAAGTCGATGACAATCATTAGTCTCTAGAAATTCTGTTTTCCCAGATAATTAAGGTAAGGGAGATTATAAAAAATACCCATTTACTATGATCAGAAATAAACAGGTAGATTTTATACCCATGGCACTTAAATTGGGAGACATGGAAGCAAAAACAGTACCTACCCGCTCCATCAAAGTAAAAGTTGATATGAGGCTCTCATGCCATGAATGTGCTGAAAGACAACACTTACTATAAAAAGATGGATATTAGCATTAAATTTTCCTACATTTTGCCAACTAATAAGTATCAAAACCTAAATGGTAGGAAGATTCCATTGGAAGAGTGCCTTTCTATTTAAACACTTACCAAGTTCTCCAGGATTACTTTTTCTCTGGCCCCCTCCAACTACACTACCCCAAGATATCAACAGAAAAAAAAAGAAGAAAAAAGCAAGGAACATCCAGAAGTACAAAATTAATGTACTGAAAATCGGACATATTGATCCATTTAGATGTTTAATATTCCATTGGTTCAAACAATAAAAACATTCATTTGACTACAGGATTCAACATGAGTTAATAGATCTTCACTCTTGACCACTGTCAAACTCAAAAACACTACTGCAAGTCAAGTCAGAGAAAAAAAGTACTTTGCTTCTAAGGAAAATAAGACACAAAACCATTTAATAATTTCTCTAGTTTTCTGGGAAACTTGTGACTTGAATCAAATCACAAAAATCATTTCTCTCATGGATTAAAAGATTACACAAACAAAAAGCAATGTTAACTCACCCATTCAAGAAAATTCTCAAAACATGAGCTCTATAATGCCTATTTACAGCCAAAAGCCCTTTCTTAGTAAATATCATTAATAAACTCATCTAGAGTCATAATTCATCTGATGAGCCAGTTAATTATTAATTTTCATACATCATTTCATTTCCTTAGGCTACATTTAGCCTTTGTTACATTTTCCATTCCTTACGCTACAAGCATTTCTTACCCTACCTAGAAAACCTGATATTGAGGCACAAAATACTGGTAAGCACACAAACTCCTCCTGTGCTGGTTTCTTATACATATGTCTAAGCCATCTAAAGTAGAGTTTTTATTGATTCTTTTTATTTTTCCCACTTTGGGTTAATGATTGTATAATTTCATTAACATTGCCTTTTCAACATCACTGCCTTGATCATTAATAGGCCCATGCTATTCCCATGGGCTTCTCTAGTTACAGCTTTTGTAGCCAGAAGAATATAGAAATGAAAAGCCTATTGATAGATAATATAAGTTATTCTCATGCACGGCGCCGTGTGAAGCACATTTTGCAATTCAATCAAGGACAGATAGAGCTGAGTGTTCTTAGATCCCAGGAGTTCATTTTAATAAGCAGAATGTACCTTGTCCTAACACAGGTGACTGACTCCTCAGAAAAGATTGTATAAACAAAAGCCAATCGTGTTAGTCATTTTATTGGCAACAATATAAACACAGGTATATTAGATGTCACCAATAAATCAAAATTATTCTTGTCTGCAATTTTAACAAGAGGAAAGTGCAAACATGAGCCTGTGAAGCTGGAAGGATATTATAGAGGAAATGCATTGGGTAGGTACAATATCTTTTCTCTATATTGAAAGAGAGGGTTCCATATCATGATTAACCCACAACGAAGTATAGTTGATCATTTCTGTGGTTTCATAACTTTATTCAGTGAAACTGACAGATTCACAGACTTTAGAACAGAAGTTACACAGAAACAGGGCTGGGATAATTTCACATCATTGAGCAAAAATTTAGGGAGATTATCCCTGATAACTAGTACATATAGACCATATAGATATTTGGACATTCCCATGGTCTTATGTTGGTAATTCTGAGGTTATTAACATTTATTTTGAATAATAAGATGTACTGATGTCACGCAAACAACATAGTCACTAATATGATGAAATAAAAAAGAGAAAGCAGGCTTAGCTCTGAATTATCCCAATTAAAAAATATAAAGAAAAATTACAGTGTTCCCTTCAGAGATTCAAGACTATTCTTCCAAAGACCACTTGAAAAGATAATATAATGAACATTATGGATCCCATCTAATAGAATCCCTAACTTTGTTTTATCTGTGGGTTCCAAACCTTTAGCTATCTAATTAGGGATACATACATCTTAACTTTTAAAACAATTTTATATTTCATAAAATTTTCTCAAAAATGAAAACAATATTCCCTATACTTATAGAGTAAAATATCTGGCAGTGCCCTTTTAAATTTAAATTAGTGGCCATTATATTCAAAATACAGGCAGTAAATATGGACAGGACATAGAGGTAAGGAAGGACAGAAGGGAAAAGAGGGACAGAAAGAATGGGAAAGGGGTGTGGGGAGGGAGAGAAAAGGAAGAGAGTAGAAAAAAAAGGAATGACCAAATGCAATGCAGGGATTTATTCTCTAACTTAAAAATCAGAAGTAGCACTGAGAACCTGATACACAATGCTATAGCAATTTTGGAATTCTAGAAGAAATTCAGAACCTTCAAGTTAATACTGCTTTAGGGCAATATTAAAAGTTCAGTAAATTCTCTTACAATCCACTTTCCACAGTTCAATGCATCTATACAACTCTTATATCCCACAAGCTTACTCAATGTTACTACTTTTAGTAGTAATCACCTACAAGTATTTCATTTACTTTGTCTCAGTCATTAACTCATTGAGTACAAAAAGTTCTAGAAAACTACGGCCCTACTGAAAATAGCAAGGGAGAGGGGGATTTCCTTGGTCAGCTTTAAGAAATCACACATAAAGAAAATTACCTGGAACCAAAAATATTTTTAAGGCCAACACAGATAGTCCCTGACCATATAGCACAGCTGGTTGAAGTGCAGTCCCAATACACCAAGGTTGTGGGTTCTATCCTTGGTCAGATCACATATAAAAACCAACTAATGTGTATTGGCCAAAGTTGAATATGGACCATAAGTTCCTAGATCTATGTTTAACAAAATATTCTCTCTAAAATAGTGTTTTCAAAATAGTTTCAATCCATTGTGTACCCTGAAATGAATTATTCAGTAGTGAAAGAAGTTTTATAACAGACTGGAATAAAGTATTAGCTATCAATGTGCATTAAATGTATTAATGATTAAATATTGTTTTATTTTTATTATTAATGGGTATACATGGCTGCATACTGCGAATTACAGTCAAAAAAGCATTAAAGCCAGTTATACAAGCATTTGGACTATGTGCCTGCCCAGGTACCTATCAAGAACAACTGCTGATATAGACAGAGTTGAACTGCCAAAATGAAACAACTACCAAAACATAGCTGTAATGAAGAAGAGATCTAAATGTTCAACATTTTTAGCTTTCTGGAAAATAAGGATTAAATATACAAGGCTGCACTCCTATCACTCTTATCTTTCACTTTGTCTCTTACATATTATACATCAATTGATGAATTGTGCTCTATAAATATCACTTACTCAACCAAATAACAGAACAAGGATCAAAACGACTGACAATTTTAGACCTTCCCCTTAGCAGAGGACAGATGATTTTTCCCCGGAATAAAATTTCATTCTTACAATGCTAAGGGGGGAGAAGTTTAAATTAACACATAATTGCCTTTGAGAACTGAGTTTTTAAAATGTGTTCTTAATATGACTTAACCATCAGATACTATGAAGAGGGATTTGAAATGGAAAAATGTACACGTTCCCTATGATGTCACTGCTGAATTAATTACCTGAATTGCAAAGAGTGAATACCACATGGTCATGGTTTGAGACACAAAGCTTCTTCAGAAATATAAAAGAAAAGTAACTGGCTAAGGATTTTTCTTAAAAACAAAAATCCTCATACAAGGAGATACATAGGTAGCAAAATATGGCAAATGAAAAGCACATTCTTGTCATTTAGTGTATATAAATAACTACTCAGTCCATGTGAATAGCTATTTGCAAAGCTAAAAAGTATAATCCTCTCAGAAAGGTAATAACAATTACCTACGAAAGAGTCTAAAAACAAATTGAATGTATCACTCATTAAACCAAATATCCAAGTATAATAAAGTATCCCTATCATATGTGTAACTGAGTGATTTCTTTCCTTCAGTGTAATTGGTGACCAATGTAACTATTTTTAGCTGTTGGTAGACAGAAGTTTTATACAAGTTAAATAATGTTCAGTGACATCACTGAAGAAATATGAATGTCCACAACAATGACTAGGCCCTTAACCAACATGACAACATATTTATTAAAAAAAAAAAAACCTAAATGAATGACTCAGTCAAGTTACAGACAGAAGTGGAATCTATTGGTCATGCTGAAAAGGTTGGGAAAATATTAATCCATTTCTTCACACACAAGAATAACAAGAATTTATACACAGCTCTGGCATCTGGTTAGTTTTTTGTGTACAGTATTCACCAGGCCTAGAAATGAAACTTCACAGGTCTGGCTCAGAACCTCAAGAATATCTGATATTCAGAAAGTCTAATCTCTGTATCAAGAAGCCTGGGACAGGGTCTGACCTGGTGCTGTAACCCTATCTGTCCATCTCCAGGTGGGCAAGACTGAAGGTGCACCTGAAGGAATGTGTAGTTGTTCCTGTCTTTGGCCTTGAAAAAATAACATTAGACAAAAATGGCCTACCAGCTTTCTTCAAGTCTGCTCTCAACTACTCAGAGCCTTCTCAATTCCAGTTTACAGACAAATTCCCTGATTTTGTTCCCAAAGTGAAACATGGTTGGATCCTTATTTCTGCTCATCCTACCAAATACCTTAGAGTCCCACCTAAGCGGTCTTTGTCCTCCTCTTTTTTTGCCCTCTTTTTCCCCAAATCCAGATCCCATTTAGCCTCCATGCTTACCCCAAATGCTCACCTTATACCTTCCCTGATCCTCTCTTAATTTATATGTCTCTGATTTGTAAAATGGTGAGAATTACACTATCATACCTAATTCATGGCATTATATAATATTAAATGATACAATGCATGTTTCTTGCTTAGCACAGTTCCTGGTACATAGAAGGACCCAATAAATGCTGTTTTACTCTACATATCTCTCAATATTCTTAACTCTCTACATAGTCTTATTTGTCTGTGTTTTATCTTCCTGTCTAAATTCTAAATTTATTAAGTTTTGGTGCCATGTATAATTTATCTTTCAACATTCCCAGCCATTATATATACATAGTCTTATATTATACTTACCTATTTATATTTTTCACACATGTTACATATAGATTTTTCATACATTTTATGTTCACATTTATATTTTGTACTGTTCTGAAAAGATTGTATAGATAAAATGTGCAACTATATATACATATTTGTATCCTATATTTACCATTTGTTGCCTGAATAAATACAGTATAAGTTGTGACCACACAATCATGAATCCTACACTCTGTGTCCTGTTGAATCAGTTTAACTACAGTTGCATATTTCCTAGTCTATTCCTCCTAACCTATTCCTTTCTCTATTAGGAAAGAGCTACATAAAAACTCTGTTCCACTCTTCTGAACAGGCATATTACTCTTGCGTGGCATACTCATGAACAATGAAAAATCTTAGCTAAAAGCCATAAAACAAACAGCTATTTTAGTACTGAGACCAGGCACTTCTTTTGCTGTGGGGGCTGTCGGTCCTAACAGAGGGAATGCCAAAAGCATTTTGGGTTGTCATGGTGGAAGATGTTCCTCAGCATTCTCCTTGCTCATCCTTAGCTGACTTCACACTCATGTTATATGTACATACATTGTTCAGTCCCCCTAATCAGGCCATCATGAGAATAGAATATAGGGCTTCTGTCTCATTATTGTTCAAATTACCTGACCTACTAAAAGTCAGAGAAAGAAGCCAGACCCAAGGGTGCATGCTGAATTATTCTGTTTACATACAGTATTATCAAAACAGGTAAAAATTAATGTATCTGTTTGAAGTCAAGGCAGTGATTACTCTGGGGAAAACATAGTGGCTGAAAGAAACTAATAAAAACGCTTCTGGGTGTTGGTAATGTTCTATTTCTTGATCTGTGTGCTATTTAGTTGTGTTCAGCTTGAGAAAATTCATCAAGCTTAAGATATACTTACTTTTCTGTATCATTATTTTACTTTATTTCAATAAAAAACTTGGGCTTTGTGTCAGTTCTGTCTGAAGTAAATGGAAAACTTGGAACTTGGGCATCTTTTAATCAAAGTTCTTTTTAGTGTCATTTTAAAATTTTTGTTATATGTCTCAACCTCCTGGAATGAGTCAGGCAGCATGTTTTTATTGCACAGATTTATTATGTGCCCTTCATTTATTTTTTTAATTTATTTTCAGTACTAATGGATTCTATCCGCCAACCAAACTTACATGATAAGTTAGAGTTAAGTCCTGTATATCTACCTTCTTTAGAATATCCTCTACAGAAAATAATTACAAAAAAAGACTTTTACAGGGAAGAGAATGTGCCTGGGATGCCACTCTGAATTTTATCCTTCTTCCATATTGTGCAAGAATTACAAATTAACATTCCAACTCCAGATATCAATAACTACAATATGATAGAGACAACAGTGGAAAGAATGTCCTCAGATTTAATTTACTAGCAGGAAAGAGCACTCAGAGAAAAAAAGACTAAGAACACTCAAAGAACACTGAGCTCTCCTCTACAACAATGGAAAGACCACTTGCTGTCATATAAATGAAGGCGGGATGGTACAAAACATTTATTTGCCACTATTTAACCTCCCCACCCTGGCTATTTTGGCCCAACAGGAATTTCACCCACTAGGTGAGGTGGACCCTGGAGTCCATCAAAAAAAAAAAGTTGCTTTTCCTACTTGGAATAATAATCTTTCCTTCTAAGGAAACTAACTGATGCCAGATATTGAATCACTGAAACAGATTAGTATTATGAAACTTGAATTTAATCAGGGGTCAGAGGAAAGATGCTCCCTCAAAACTGGGCCAATGTGAACCAAGGAGAGAGACTATACGTTATAGCAGCAATTAGGTTTCACTACTCATCCTCAAGGATTGCTGAGTCCTCTGAGCAACGAAGGAAAGGAATTCAACTATCAATAAGGAAAGGCATTTTGAAAGTAACTGGAAAAGAAATGGCCCCCACTCTTCTTTTCAAGGGTATAGTGTTAGGTCTAGTCTGACAGCAAAAACAATTAGTGAAAACATGTAACAACTGTAATGCACTTAAAGGCGATCCTTAAACTTCAGCATGTTCCCAATTGCCAAAATAACATAATTTCACAGACTCTTGTCTCTAAATAGCTTCAAACTTTCCCCCAACAACCTTCATTGCAGCCTTTTTCTGCAAACATTTGCAGGTTGCACCTGTTTCACACAGCACCTCTGGAAGCAAAATTGGAAAAGAAAAGAGAAGGAATGTGGAGATTTAAAGTAACACAAATCCATTTTATACCAAAAAAAAAGTTTTCCAATTTAGTGTAAAAAGGGAGGTCTAGTGGGGAACTCAGAGAAGGGGAAACAGACATCTGGCTAACTCCCAAGGCAGAAATCATGACTCATCAAGGCTTTCAGAGAGGACAGGAGACTGCATTTGTATTGAGTTCACCTTCAGGCCAATAAAATGCTCTCTGAACTGAGACTGGGGAACTTGAGTGTTTGTCCTGTGTCTGACAACTGGCTGTAAGGCCTTCTGCAAAACCCTAAAAGTCTCTGGATCTGTTTCCTCGTGTGCGGATGATCTCTGAGAAAGGTCCCATCTGGCTTTAACAGACTATACAGTACTTTAGATTTCCAGTTCCCAGAACCTACAAAGGGCTGGCCCACTGGGGGGAGCTGCAGACCATACCTCTCCTCACAAACTCCAGGGCCCATGGGCCCAAATTCTGGGAGCTGCTGATGTCCTGGAAGTAGGTGGGGAGAGGTTTCAAAGCCCACCTCTATAAAAAAAAGGGGGGGCTGCAATCGCGAGTCCAGTACCTACAAACCCTGAACCCCGCGATTCCAAAAGTACCCTCCACATCTCCACCCCCTGCCCCAGGGTTTAGATGCTCCAGGGATGAGGGTCTGGAAAGCCTGGAAGGGGGGCGAGGCGGGAGTAGGGAATAAGAATACAGAGGAGAGGTGCATGGTGCCTCTCTTTCAGGAGAGCTGGAGAGATCCGGAGAGGTACTGGGAACACGCCAGGCGAGGGCGAGGTGCGTAGGGCAGGGAAGGAGGAGAGCAGCCCTCACTCCCACTCCCACTCCCACTCCCGTAGCTTGGCCCGCGGGGGTCCGAGGCCAGCGTCCGTAGTCTCCCTGGTGCGGAGCAAGGGGCGTGCCTGGGAGCGGAGGCAACACAGCCCGGACTGGGCGCCTGGCTGCGACTGGTCAGTTCCAGACCGCCTGGGCCCCAAACCTTCAACCCCGTCCGCTAGCGAGCTCAGCAAGACAAAACAAACTGGTGCGGGCTTCCTGTTGTGCAACCCAGCCCGCAGCAAGTCCGGGCCGAAAGAGCGCCAACGCTGGCCCACCGCTGGGAAGCCCTGGCGACTCGGACCGAAGACCGCCCAGCCTGAGCCGGAATCCAGGAGGAGCCACGTTCCCGCTCGCCACTGCGGGAGCGCACGGCCCCCGCAGGGCCAGTGTCCTCACCCTCAGGTGTCCTTTCACTTCTTGCCTCCCAAATAACCGCAACAAGTCGAGGACGCGAACCGTGAAGCCAGAAACAACCTTTCCCAAAGTTTCTCCCTCCGGGTACCTAACTGAATCATCCATAGGATGACAAATCTGTCAGGGCCAAGTTTTCCAGACACTTGGGTGACTTCCTCATCCCTGAGGTGACCTGTCAGCTCCAGTGAGTAACTTGGAAGTGTCGCTCCGGGCAAGGTGTGTGTCTAGGAGGGAGCCGGCTGCTCACTCACGCTTTCCAGAGCGCAGCTCGGCCGACTTCAAAATACACACAGGGTCATTTATAGGACTGGAGCCATACGCGGGACAAAGTCCCTGAAACTGAGACATTTTCCAAACAGTGCTGACATTTTGTCGGGCCCCATAAAAATGTAAACGGGAGGTGATGAACCTGGCAGGGAGTGTGCGCGTCTGCATGTGTCTGCGCATTTCACAGCGTGGGAGGTTACAGTTATGACCAGGAGGATATGGGTCACCAGACGGTCCTCGCGACGAGTTAAGGTACCCCCAAGTCCAAGGACCTGTGGAGCAATGGGGACTTCGGCTTGAGCAAGACACCCCGTGGAAAACAACCTTCTTGAAGCTCCACAAACACGTGGAACTGGCAGAGACCACTACAGCCCCGTGTTCACGAGAGACCTCGGGTCACCCCATCAACTCCTACTTTTCTAAAGTTTCCCTTCAGTGAATACTCATGAGTGACATGCACAACCATGCCCGCGCGCCCTGTAACTTTCCCTGATTATGGAGCCCTCTGGCCCCTGTAGTTGAAAAAAAGAAACACACAACATTTAAAAAAACCTCCCTAATTAGAGAAACTTTAAAATCTTGTTGATTTCCTTTCCGTTCTCTACACTGGACGCTCTTGGGCAACTGACAAGAACACAGCTTGATTCTGTCTTGAGGGTCGCTATCTGAGTAAACAGATCTTTTATTAGAGAATCTGGGGGGTGGGGATGCGCGTATCTTTAAAACCGCGCAAACAACACCGGCTCAGCCTGGAAAACTATTTCTAATCCTTGGCTTGTGTCTCCCAGCGATAACTCCCCCACACTCTCAAGCGGCCGGTTTCATCCCCTCTGTCGCCAGCGAGCAAAGTTCCTATGGCATCCACTTACCAGGTAACCGGGATTTCCAAAACAAAGCCGGTGTGCGGGTCCCTTCCCGGGCCAGCCTGCGCGAGTGACAGCGGACGGCCAGCGCTGGAGAGGAGAAACTTGGGGCTCCAGCCCTTCAGCACGCTCCGCGCGTTCTGCCTTCTTCTGAAATGAAAACTCCCATCCCAGCCTGGGGACGGGGCGCGGAAACCCGGCCCAAGTGCCCTGTGTGCGCGCGCGTGTGCGAGGGCAGCAGCCGCGGGGGGGGAGGGGGGGAGGCGAAGAGGCAGAAGGGGGGTGGCTGGACCCTCGGCATCAGCTCATTCTCCCCCCCTACACACCCACCCACTCACACACACGCAAATAGTGTTTTTACAAAGTTGAGTTTCGACTTTGGGTCTCGTCTGTCCAGCTCATCCTCGCACTGGGCCGGGGATGCGTCCGGCGCCGGCCTGGGATACTGGCTAATTGGTTTCGTCGGGTTCCATCGGGGAAGCGCTGGTGCGAGCCTGGACGGCTACGGGCAGTGCGGGGAGGGGCAGCGCTGGTGCCCGTGCGCGCCGCGCTCTGGGCTGCCCGAGAGGCGCAGTGTGGACGCGGCCACTGGGATAGGGGAAGGGGGTGGAAGGGAGGGAGGGAGGCGGCCCTGGGAGGCGTGTGGATGTTAGTGCGGCTGCGAGGGCCGGCCTGTAGCCAGCTGCTTCCTGAGTGTGAGCCGAAGGGGGAGGGGTTAGAGGTGGGGGCGGGCTCGCTGGTCACCAGGCTGGCCAATTCGAAGGCTGAGCTTGTGTCTCCCTCTCAGCGCATTTAACACACTCACTCCTAACCTTGCACCAAAGAGTCCAGAACTCCAGGACTGGGTAGCAAGAGCAGAGAGACACTTTGCCTTCTTCTTGGGCCTTATTTGATGAATTGGCTTTTTTCTTTAACATGAGAAAGCGTGAGCATTCATATTGTATTTGATGTCAAGTCCCAAAGAACAAGAGAAAAAATAAAATAAAACCAGAAGTTACATGGAAAGAGTAAAAATTAATAAGTGAAAAATGACAAGTGTCTTTCTAATATACAGGATTGGATGCACATTACTTCAGAAATGGATAGGTGAAGCACAGAGGATACTTTGGGCATATTATTAAAATAAGGCATAGGCAGAGGAGAGAGGAAGGTAATGGAAGTGTTACAAGGATGTAAAATTCTAACCAGGCTGCTAGGATTGGAGGCACATTCCCTGCATATGTTGCATCTATTAGCAGTACTTTCTCCTTAAGAATTCAACATCCTCAGCTTCATGCCCCCACCTAAGCTGTGACCCCAGCCCTTCTGCTTGATTTGATCAGAGCCCTGAAGAGGTTGGTCAACTGTGGTTCCCCACATGTACTGCCATAGATGCACAGACTTCCATGTTGGGAATCAATATATGTAAAGTACACATATAAAGCACAATGTATATACAACAAGTGTCCTTGTTAGACCTTTCTGCAGTGAGAGGATTATTCACTCTTGTGGATGAAATAAATGTGGATGAAATAAATAAGGATATCTCAAGACACTTCAGATTTCACCAGTCTTTATATTCTATTTTAGGGCTCTCATTCAAATATAAGTTAGCATTCAGGTAGTAGATGTTATGATCAAAATAGAAGCCCTCAAGTACACATGTGACCCACCCCAGAAAAGCAATCCAAAAAGACTGACAATTTTATTTCAGAAAGAATATTATTAAATTTGGTCTGCAATCATGATATTGACCCAAAAAGGACCAATTTCACAGAACTTATGTTATATTATGATCTACTTTTCAAGACTCCCTTTAGGGAAGGTGTGTTTTTTTCCCCTTTCCTAAAAACAAACTCACCAGAATATCTGTCGGCACAAGAGGAGGGAGGGAAATAAATTAAAAAGTGCTTAGGATACATCATTCTGTCAATTTTCCAGTTTCTCCCTCTCTTCTTCATCTCCTTTTAAATGCAAGTATCCAAGCCCAAGATGGCAATCAATGAGCTCAACCACACACAAGAAAAGAAAATACTAATAAAATGAAACATGCAGCAAAATCACAAAAACAAACAAAAAAACAAGTACTGGCTAGTTATTGCAGCATGCCTGACATTCAAATAAAAACTCTTCCTCATTAACTCCAGCCTTCAGGAGAGAGCAGGATGGGAACACTGACCCTTCAGTGTGCATCATGGGAAATTCTCTTCATCCAGATTCTTGTGCTGTATGAACTGCCCCCCAAGAATAAGACAAGGCTGGGTGGAGACTGAAAAATTTTTCCAATGTGTTTCAAATATCATTTCAAATACAATGACGTTGATGCCTGAGATGATATCCTAGGGGCTTGCAGAAGCTTCCAAAACTTCCAACTTGGCCGGAAGAGCTTAGCTGGAAGTACTCCCTACTTTAATCAATGGCTCATGGAAATAAAACACTGGAAAAGTTATTAGTTGTCAACCTGGGGATCCCCAAAATAATCTTCACTTATAAGAGCCTAAAACTGAGAATGTCATTTTTTTACTTAGGTGGAATTTTCATGAGCCTCTAACATTCCTAAGACATTTACCACTAAATAGGTGCAGTGCTGTGGTTGACTTTTTTTTTTTTTTTTTTTTTTGCCAGGAATGTAGATATGCAATGTCCTTACATTCCATGGGATACAGTAAAAATGCAGTGCTTCCAATACAACCCTGGAGTGACTCAGAATGAGATCTGCACTTCTTCTGGACTGAATCCTTTAACATGGACTGGGGGAGGGGAGAATAATGAGAGACGGTGGGAAAGGAAATGGTGTAATTCAGCAATGACATTCTCCCTTCCCCATGAGCTCTCTATCGTGCTTAGGAATCATACACACACACACACACATACCTTCCCTCTCTGGAGCCTTCAGTTGTATGTATCTCAACTGCTGACTCAGATGGGCTGATTCCATAGACAGGGCCCTGCTGCCAGCTTGAGTACAGTTCTCATTCATTTGAGAAACATTCAGTGAGCATTTATTTTGTCACAGGATTAGGGGTAAAGAAATTAACACTTGTAGGCACTTTGCATGGAAGGATTTTACATAAAGTATTTTGCCTGATTCCTGGGATATAGTAAACACTCAAGAAATGGTGGCTTTTTGCAGACATTATCTCATCTATTTCTCAAAGCAATCTTATGAGATGGCCACTGGTAATCTTCTATTTTTAAGCAAAGAAGCTGGAGCTCAATAAACAGTTAAAAGGAGTGAAAGGTAGAGCTAGATTTGCTAGTCTAGAAGCCCCAAGTTCTTTCAACTGATGTCCTACAAATTAACCACCTGCTCTTTAAAAGTATAGAAAGTACACTAAACCTATATGAAGTACAAGGCAGCTCATGATTAATGTCAGGTAAGTACCACCAAGTGTGGAAGAGGCGGGAATAATTTTCTACAACAGTATAGGGAATAGTTCAGCTGTTTGAACTGGACTTCAAATAATGGGTAGGAAATTAATAAACAAAGAAGACTATTCCAAGTAGAGGAATGTGTATCAGAAAGAGCATAAAAGACATGGATCCTGTGAATCTGCTCACAAAGCTGGAGTACAAAATCAGGACATTCACAATCTCATAGCTGTAGCCCTGAAACACAGTAGACTCCCAGTGGGAGCATCCTAACAGCAGACTTTCAGAACTATTATTTGTGTCTGTCTGAATGATTTGACAGCAAACTGTTTATAAGCTTACAAGGAACTATGATTAGATTCTCCTGTAAAGTGTCTACAGAGAGAGGTTTTTAACCCCAGAATGAGGATAAGTTGAGCTAACAGCACCAGTGATCATATGCCCAGCTATAAAAACACACACCCACACAGACATGCACTCATACACACACACACATACTGGCAAGATTCCAGTTATATACAAATGCAGTGGAAAACATCATTATTTGCCAACTTAAAGAAAGCAACTAAATGTGTAAAATGGAAAATCTCCACTTTACCTTCCTGAGTAGTACAATCAGTGGAATGTTATCAGTGCTTGATACCCTAATAAAACTTTTAAGTAAATCTTTTTACTAATTTTGCCACAAGTACAGTCGGCCCAAATTCTCCTGCTTACACATCAGTGATGCAATTTTTTAAAATTATGATTGACACCCATTATATTCATAGCATCATAACTCTTTTCCTTTCTAAGGTCAAACTGTAAATCAGAGTCTAAACTGAAATGTGAAATATTTTACTCCATAAAATGTCTCCACATCTTTTTTGATTGGTAAAAGTTTTCTTCCTATTTTATACAAACCCAAATGAGATGTATCTAATATTCTACAAAGGTTGATTTTATATTCCTTGACATATTACTAAGGTATATGTACAAAAAGTTGATTAAAATAAAAACAAATTCAAAATAACACCATATTCCACAGGCAGTCAGTTTCCTACTCTTTTACCACTTAGCATCTAAGCTGGCCACTTATATATGGTGTTGTAAAATTATTTACCTGATCATTATGCTATCTTACCAAGAACTGCCTTCTCTAAGAACCTTCTAATATCAAATTTTATATGTCTTCATAAGCCTTCCATGGCCTTGCAACATTACTGGGCACTAGTAAGTATTTAATGCTAATTGAATGAATTAATGAATGAATGAGGAAGTAAAAGAACGGTTTTCTCACAGAGATTATGAATAGCACTAACAATTGTCCTTGTGTGTATATATGTGATCATTTCAATACAAAAATAAGTCTAAACACCTGTCATTCTCGTTCTGTGCCCCTAAGCTCTTCATAGTAAACTGAAGATTAAAATACTACTTCCTATTTCTTAGGGAATACAATTCAGTCTATTCAATACTTAGAGTTAGGAGGGTGAGCTTCCCCCTCCATTGCCCTGTGATCCTTCAGTATCTGCCACCCCACTATGTCCTTAACACAATAGCACACCAGGTCATTTATACCATACCTTGAATTATACCAAAAAGAAGAAAATGTACTAAATTATGGGGAGAGGAAGGGAAATATAGAATGAGGTTGCACCGAGGAAAATAATTATTTTTAATGAGAAGAAATAAAGAAGGAAGGATAGCATTAGGATACAATGGGGATGATTGAACAAACAAGTTTTGGGTAGAATTAAGCTCCGCGGGGAAAAAATGATTCTGTGAACTTTCAGACTCTTGACTCACCTCAGGTTCTAAATACATCTGCAAGGAGTCTGAATACATTTAGAAACTTTATAAATCCCCATGATGCTAAAGCACTTGGGGTTGGGGGATGGGGGGGTTCGCATATATAAACATTTCTATGTCCTTTTAACTATGTTGAGCAGACACAAGTGTAATTTTACTTCCACTGGACAATTGCCCCCAAGTAAGACCTGTCCTGAATAAAAATGTTGGCTCCTTTCAGGCTGGGGACACTGTTCCAAGTTCATTATCTGCATTATCTCACTTACTAGTAATTCTCACAACATCCTAATGGGTAAGATCTAACACACTTTCATGGCAGAGAGAAGTGGAATATCTTCCTAGTGTCACTCAACAGATGGGGAAATGGCCAGGCTTCAAATAGAAAGAGTTTCCCACATTAACCATTACTCTATTATTCTTACAGGGCAGGGAGCCATCCTTCCACTGGACATTTATTTGTTCATTCTCTCAGGCTGGGTGGTGTGTTGGAATGAAGGTGAACTTTGGAATCAGAAAACCTAGAAATCCAAATTGCACCACTTACTGGAAAATCTTGGGCTGGTTCCTGAACTACTGGGGTACTCAGTTCCAATACCTGAGCTATTACAAAGATTGAATGGGGATTGTAACACTGGGTGGCACACATGTACAACCAGGGTTTCCTTTTTTATAAGAAACACAGCCCAAGTGCTTAAAGAAAAATTAACCCCAGCCCCAGCTCCAGGAATTGCTGGTCAAAGTAAATGGTTCATAAATAAGGACCTAAGCCAATTAGTGAATGGCATTCTCTTGGCCACAGGTATTGCTTCAGTGGTTCATGTGACCCAATTTGAGCCAATTAAATGCTCTCATGAGTGGTGGTTTCTAAGGAAAACTACCACTTAGGTGGTTTCTAAGCTTCTTTTTCTGGGGAGCTACTGAAAGAGTGGCCTTTTCTCTTATGTGTGTTATCTTCCTCTCAGCCTGCAGAGAATGTAGACATTAGGAGTTGGAGCTCTTATGGAACCATACATGATCTCCATCCCACCTCTAGATTTTTTCCTTTGTGACAGCCAGGAGATCGCTTTTAAAAAAAAATAGCTGACAACAACTTATATAGGTATCTAAAGTGTTCAGGACAACATGGAGAGTGGTGATAGGACAAACTTAAAGGGGGTTGCCATCTAATAAATACTTAAATCATTTTTGTGACATCATTTCAGCCTTGTTATTTTTTTAAATTAAGTATGGCTCATGCTCTTTTCAAGATCTTCCTACCATTTGATCAATACAATATTAAGCAAAAGACTTTCGACTTCCCCACTAATTACACAATGCTTTCAGACTAGCTGGTCAACCTTTTAGGGGGTCAGACTGATTAGCTAATCCATATGATTGTCAGACAACTGCCTTAAAAAGTCAGGCCATTTCTACATGCCCTCAGGTACTAGTTAACAAATGTAGCCACAAAATTCAGTGCCTAATAGGAAATACATGCCTTCCCAAATTCCTATTGAAATTGGACTTTAACTCCTTCCAAGATAAAACAAAGCCAAGATTTTCCTGGAATGACAATTAGAAATAAAAAAGATTTGTATAGAAGTACCTTCCCAGGCATCTCTGAGTCCCACTCATTTTTCTTGTTACTGCTGTTACTAATCCCACCTTAGAAATTTCAGTTCAGCTTTGAACGTTCTTTCCCCTCTCCTATGTCTTCTGTCTTCTGTTTTATCTAACCAGATGTCATTTAAAACTTAGTATAGATACTATTTGGGGCTGTTGGCATAACAGGCAGGGACAGCCCTGGCTGGATGGCTCAGTAGGTTGGCGTGTCATCCATACACCAAAGAAAGGTTGAGGGTTTGATTCCTGGTCACAGGGCACATAACTAGGTTGTAGGTTTGATGCCTCGGTAGGGGCATGTATAGGAGGCAAGTGATCAATGTTTCTCTCTCACATTGATGTCTCTCTCCTTCTCCCCTTTCCTCTCTGCAAGGGCAGAAAGTCCTTAAATTAAAGCTTAATTTAGGACCCACCAGTTAGTTCATTGGAACTTGATGATAGTGATGTCATCTGAGCAGGTTGCATAGATCAAAAATGTTCTTCCTGCCACTGTTTTCTTTTTGCTTCCAGCAAGAAGTGGACATTAAGGAGAAAGTGAGGGTGGTAAGCTCGAAGCCATAAGCTTAAGACAGTTTAATTATAGCAATAAAAACAGCTCACATTTATTTGGGATTTATTATGTGTTAGGAGCTGAGAAAAGTACTTGACATTCTTGATCTCATTTAATCCTCACAGGTATCAGTCTAATAAGTGGTAGAAGTAGGACTAGAACCTACTCTCTGTAGCTCTAGGGCCCATGCTCCTAGCTGTAATACTGGACCACCCCACAGAATACTGCTTATTGTAAGACATTTTGATAAAATATGTAGTAAACATAATTGTACGTAAAATTTAAGAACAAAATATATTATTTAAATGGTACATGTAATGACCTGTTATATGACACTACAAAGCAATATTGAATTACTGTAGTTCTTCCAAACCTACCTCAAACACTCTCCAAAGCCCCCAGGCCTTTACATCTGATGTTCTGTCTGCCTTCTTTTACTGTCCATTTCTCCTCCAACTCTGTGAGCCATTCATTCTGTTGTAAGGAAAATAATGCCCTCTTCACCCCTCCCCCTTCAATGTCCCTATCCTAATCCCTGGACCCTGTGAATACCATTAGGTTATATGAAAAAAGGAAATTAAGGTACAGGTGGAATTAAGGGTGCTATTAAAATGATCTTAAGATCGGGAGATTATCCTGGATTGTCTGGGTGGGCCCAATGTAGTTACAAAGTCCTTAAAAGTAGGAGAGGGTGGTAGAAGAGAGACAGAGAAAGCAACAACCATGAAAGCAGGCCAGAGAGATGCTATGTGCATAGTTTTGAGGATGGAGGAATAGGCCAGGAGCCAAGGAATGTGGACAGTCTCTAGAAGCTGGAAAAAGTTATGAAACAGAACCTCCAGAAAGGAATGCAGCCCTGCTGACACCTTGATCTTAGCCCAGTGATACCCAGGTCTGACTTCTATCCTATAGTACTTTAAAATATAAAATTGGGTTATTTAAGCCACTATGTGGAGGGTAATTTGTTATAGCAACTATAGAAAATTAATACACCTTCCAAGCTCTCCTGGCACCATATGCTCTGGGTCCCCATGGAATATAGTCCTTACCAGTATTGAACACTCATTATACTACAATTTGGGAACCAGGTCTATACATTGCAGGCCATCCCTTAATTCCTTCAGGAACACTACAAATGAGCCACAAATTGATCTGAGAGCCTCAACTCTGCCTCTGCTCACTTTCTGCAGGGAGGAGGGGCAATGTTAAATGAAGTCACCAAAAGGCTGGAAGAGGTCAGGCAGCAGGAGAGATGTAGGAAGGAAAAGGGTACAGGGGTTGACAGAGGAGATGAGCAGAGCAAAGGAAAAGGGAGACAATGAGGTCAGAGAAAAGAAAGAAGGAAAGGGAGATGGAGGAAGATCTGGAAGCCTGATGGTGGGAGACGAGGGAAAGAGAGAAGCAAGAGGAAAGAGCTTGTTCTCTGCTTTCCCATTTCCCACTAACCACCCTCTCCACCTGCTTCCTGAGCTCCAGCCCACTCTTGGAATTCAACTGTAATGTATCCTCACTGCCATTTCATGGTCTCATGATGGCTGCCCTTTAGAATACCTGGAGAAGTTCTTCATACAACTTGACACCCAGAGATTCTGATTTAATTGGCCTGGATGTGATATGTATATGGGACATTTTTAATCTTCCAGGTGGCTCTAATGGGCAGCCAGATGCAGACCCACTGTCATAGAGCCCTCTCTGACCTCTCCTCCACTCACCCAGAATGGGTTCTGCCTTCAAATTCAGAGCATCTGTCTGTGTCCCACACTTGGCACTCATTGCCTAAACCTGGAGAGGCTGCATCAAGATGATTTAAGGATCCAGACCCTACAGTCAAACTGCTGGGATTCAGCCATGGCTCCACACTAACAGCTGAGCAACCCTGGGGAAGTCACTTAACCTCTCTGTGCCTGTCTCCATCTGCAGAACAGGAATAAAAACAGCAATAGCATCAGAGTGTTGTTGTGAAGTCTAAATGAGTTAATATTTTTGAAGCACTTAGAAGAGTGTCTGCCACACCAAATGTACAAAATAAGCATTTGTTAGATAAAATAAATTCAGCATGTCAGTCACCTGTATTACTCTGTCTTGCCATATTGTTTAGCCTTTTGTGTATATGACTCCTCCCTGCCCCACAGTTAACAACTGGGCTCGTCTGTAATTCCCACTACACCAAAGCCATTGTGCTTTCACAACTGACATCAATAAAGTTTGTTAAAAACAAAGCAAAATCAGGACACAATTTAAAAAACATAGTCTGTTCATTAAAACCAAGAATTGGCTATGAGTTAAGAATTTTTTAAAGAGCAGTGGTTTAAATAATTCTCACTTATCCCTGGAGCTGCTCCTTGACAAGCAAGGCCCACAGAAAAGGAGCACAAGACACATGCACTTGAAGGAGGAACAGAGAAGTAAAAGGAAATCCATGATACTGAGGAATCCTGAAGAGGGGTACTGAAACCAAACAATTCTGATTCTCTGAGGTTCAGAAGAAACAGGAAGTAGACTAAGAAAGAAGGGTGGAAGAGGTGGGGAAATGTGCAGGTACGGGGAATAAAAGGCCGTGGAAAGAAAACTTTGATTCATAATTATGCCAAAGGTTGGCAGAGCCTACATTTCCATCTGGATGATGATTTACATATACACACATATACCGTATTTTCCAGCATATAAGACGACTTTTTAACCCAGGAAAATCTTCTCAAAAGCCAGGGGTTGTCTTATACGCCGGTTGTCGTCTTATAAGGTGGGTGCTGAAACTTCTGAGCCAGACTGGAATATCTGCAGTCGCCACATATGGTGGGGAGAGCTCAAAAACGGCCGCACTCCATTCATTTCAATGGAGCCGGACGGAGACCGCAAGTGTCTCCGGTCAGCTACTTTTTGTGCCGCATGCGGTCTCCGTCCGGACTCTTTAACCCAGGAAAATCTTCTCCAAAGTTGAGGGTCGTCTTATACGCCCAGTCATCTTATACGCCGGAAAATACAGTATACTTTTAACCCTGAAAGTAAACACTCCATATGTGTTTTATTTACTTGCATTTCTTTTTTATCTTTACCAGTTGGCCAATTTTTTTTTTCCTTCACATTATATCAGAAGACCCTCACTGCAATAAGTAACTCAGCTTGGGGATGGTAGAATAACTCTGACAAAGACATTTGAGACAAAATGTAAAATTCTGTATTAGGGTATAATAACATTTACAAGGCACAAATTTGACAGCCAAAAGATTTCTCTCAAAGGTATAAAAAAATGTCTGTGCTCCATTTTCAAAGAAACCAAATAAGACATGGTCCCTGAATCACTGTCTGAATGCAAACAGCATTTGGCTTTGATCTGAGTTGTTGAAAACTATGACCAATTTATCCTGCGCTGCCAAACCATCATAGAATGTTTTTAAGTCTGGATTTCCATATCGGAATTCAGCTACACACTTTTTCTCTTCATTTCACATTACATGGGGCCAACACAAAATAGTACTTCCAACAGTGTATGTAGTTGTGATGATGATTTCAAGTTTAGGTATAGGCAAAGAGTAGAAAAGCTTTTTTCCTATAGACATATTCCTGTGGCCTGGGGAGAAATACAAAAACATAATTGAGACTAAATGATATTATTTGATGTAAACCCTCTTCTCTACTGTATTAATAATGACCTCATAGGCACTGCTGGTTTCCAATTAGGAAAATATCAGTTTTCTAGTGTGTGTGTCCCAATGAATCCACTCTGGCCCATGGCTGCTATACCAGACTTCTTGCTCCCCACCACTTGGTCCAAGAAGTCATTGGTCATTTTCTGAATTTTATTTGCAAATTTAAACCCCATATATGCCCATATGAGTGAGGGGGAATCATACCAACAACCTCCTATAATGAGTCAATGACCCAGGACTACCCACCTCTGGGTTTCAGTGGATTTTTTTCCATATGTCTTTGGTGGATTTTTTTTAATACCAAGAGGACTTGATCAGCACATAAAGTCCCCAAAAGCACTTCTCACTCTGTCAACATCCCTCTGAAAGTAGAGTAAGAAGTGGTCATATTGATGTTTTACACAACCTTTCTCTGTTTTAGGTTGTCCAAATCACCTGAAGACAGGTTCTTGTCTAAAATTAGGTTGAACCTAGGGATTTGGACTCATTCTGCATTCTGGGGGCATCTCTGATGCAGTTTAGAGAAATTGGAGGGCAATAGGCAGTTTCTAAGGATGGAGACCACAAAGGCACCTAATCTGACATTTGTAAGTATCCTTACATGAGTTCTGAATTCCAAGAGTTATATGGGCAGAAGCAATTACCTTTTGTAATCTCATGTCTTTCTATTGAAGGTGCCTTATTCTGAGCAGAAGTCCCTAAGCTTCATCAGACTCCCAAAGCACTAAAAAATTTCCCACCCCTACAACTCTCCAGTCCAGCTGTCTTTTTAAAAATATATTTTTTATTGATTTCAGACAGGAAGGAAGGCAATAAAAACATCAATGGTGAGAATCATTGATTAGCTGCCTCCTGCATGCCCCCCTACTAGGGATCAAGCCTGCTATCCAGGCATGTTTTCTGACCAAGAATAGAACCATGACGTCCTGGTTCATAGGTGGATGCTCAACCACTGAGCCACCATGGCCAGGCAGCTTTCTTATTTTGAAGCTGTCTATGCCCCCTGTCCATCCCCTCCACACCAAAATCACTCCAAGCCTAACTACCATACCTGCATCATCTGCCACTCTCAAACCTATTGTGAGGTCCCCTCGCTGCCCTCCCCAACACCAAGCATCATGGCCCTGACTCTCCCACATCCAGCCTTATCAAATACCTCTGCTCTTTTTGAGTCACCTACACTTCTTCCTATGATACCCTAATACTGTGTGTTTTTGTGTGTGTGTTTTCAAAATCTGTTAGCAATGGCTGCCTGACAGGGGATCAGGAAGGTGGCTAAATCAAGGAACTGACATTTTAATTTTTAGAGTGAGACTGTTTTGATTTAAAATCAGAAAATAGAAAATGTGGGGTTTTTAAAGTTCTGTGTTCCTATTCTTCCTGCTAATTTCTCCTTGTGCCTTCTCTTATTCCTCTTCCTCCTTCGGCTACCTGAATGTGCTGTTCCCCAGATCATCTTTGCTTCTCTTCTCATTTCTATTAGAATCTGCTCTCACTCCAATGTGGTACAGTGAAACTTAAGGAGGCAAGGCTTTGGAGCTTGTAAGCCTGGGTTTGAATCCTGACTCTGCTAGCTATGCATCCTCAGCCAATGATTTCATTAGTTTACTCATCAACAGGAATAGCCAACAATTCCTATGTGCTTACCCAGGCCAGGCATTTTACATATATTAATTCACTTTATCTCACAACAACCCTAAGAGATAGATATATCCCCATTTTATACTCCAAGGCACAGAAAGATTATATTTCTTGCCCAGAATGCTCAACTAGTCAGTAGCTCCTATCCTTATTCTAGTCTTCTGGCTTCTGAGTCTGTCCTGATAGCACTATGCTATGCTGCTTCTTTGGGAAAGGGAAAAAAACAAACAAAATACAGCAGCACTCTTCTGTAGATTAGAGATAATGTGAAGGTGAGGGGGGTGGGGGAAGGCGGTGTGTGAATGCCTGGCACATAGTTGTCATTATCATATTCCTCTGAAAATCATTACTCTGAGCTTCAGCCATACAAATCCAATAACTATGGCCAAGCATGTCTGCCTACAGAGTCCACAGGAATTTGAGCTCACAGAAGTCAGCAACTGAACTGTCCTCCTTTGCAAGAAGTTGTTACCCTCTCACTTAGCCATTCTGCTCACTATACTGCATACCACCTCCCGTATCCCTTCTCACCCTCCCCATCCTGCTTTCCTAATGTTTCTGAACAATCTTCACTGTTCAGTGCCCCCACCCCCACCCAACTTCAGGCATTAATGGTCCTGGATATGACGCTTTAACCTCGGACCTCCTTGTACCCCTCTGGCAGTGTCCTCTGTCCAATACTCTGTTCTTCAGTCAAAATGGACAAGTTACTAGAGTTACCAAACTTACCTTGAGCTTTACTTCTACCTGGAGTGTCCTTTCTGGACTAGTGTCCACCTTTAAGATCAAGCTCCAAAGCCAGCTTCTCCTGTAGCCTTTCCTGGTGCTACCAACTGCATGTGGACCCCCCTCTCATTTGCATTTTCACACCATGTGTGTATTAGGGGGAAGGCATCCATGTGCATGATCTTTTCCTTCTCTAGCTGATCTATTAGGTTGAACACAAGCTTGGAACTCATTATTTGCTAAAAATATGAATTTATATGTGGGAAAAACTAAGGCTCAGAAAGGGTAACTGACACAATTTACAAATCGGTTAGCCAAGAAACAATATCTATAATAATAAAAGCGTAATATGCTAATTAGATTGGTCAGCCTTCCCGATGACCTTCAGAATGAAGCCAGGGCTGCAAGGGCCGAGGCAACCCGTGCAGCTACAAGGGCCGAGCCCCTTGCACAAATTTCGTGCATTGGGCCTCTAGTTGTGTAATAATTACTGTAATAAGCCAGACAGCCTGAGTTTAAGCAACTTTCTACCAATGATTAGCTGGAATGACCTTACCCAAGTACCTTTACTGCTGTGGACCTCAATTTTCTCATCAGTAAAATGATGATAAAAATACTATTTATTCATAAAACAGTCATGAAGATTAAGTGAATTAATATGAATAAAATGTTTGGAATGGAGCTTGACATACTGTAAGCACTCAAATATTAGCTGCTGTTGTTATTGTTATTGTAAATGGCTGCACCAGAATTAGAACTGAGGACTTTTAAATCCTAGCCAGTGCTCTTTATACCATTTCTTCAGTATCCCTGCTCTTGGTTCAAACCTCCACTCCATGCAAAAAAGATACATGCATATGCATATATACACCTACACACACACACATGCACACACGTGCGCAAGTTCAGGTCACCGGGTAAATATTGCTTTTCCATTTAAGGTAATCTAGAACTTTGATGAAGCTACATGCTCTTCCATTAAAAAAAAAAAAGAGCCCTGACTGGTTTGGCTCAGTGGATAGAACATCAGCCTACAGACTAAAGGGTCCTAGGTTTGATTCCGGTCAAGGGCATGTACCTTGGTTGCGGGCACATCCCCAGCAGGGGGTGTGCAGGAGGCAGCTTATCGATACTTCTTTCTCATTGATGGTTTTAACTCTTTATCCCTCTCCCTTCCTCTCTATAAAAAGAAAATCAATAAAATGTATTTTTTTAAAAGAAAAGGTAGGGGATTCTCTGTCACCCACAACACAGGATAGCCCCTTAAATCTAAGAAAGATATGAGCCCTGAGGTAGGTACTTCATAGCTTCTCTAGCTCCAAGATAATTCCACTAGCAATTTCTGAAATAACACATTATAGGTTCAGAATGTAGCACAGATAAGAGTATTGATTCTGGAGCCAGGCAGAACTGGACTCAGATCTCCGCCCTCACTCACTGGCTCTGGGACACTGGACAAGTCTCTTAACCTCCATCCCTGAGCCTATGCTAATCCTACTTCATTGGGCTGTACGGAGCATCCAAGGACTGATCTGTGGAAGTCTTTTAGCCCAGAGCCTGGTACATGGTAAGCACTGGCTATTGGTACTATGCCTTTGAACTAAGCAGCACTCCCTCTTATTCTAATTTAGGTATAACCCTCTTGAGACTGCATCTTAATGTAAAGTTAAGTTTAATGTGACTTTATCAGGATCTAGAGGGCTGGAATTCCCCAGGGATTTAATGCTGCTGAAGGTGGAAATGGGAAGCCCCCAAAAGCCAATTTACCAAGGTGCAGCTTGTGAAGACATTGGCTGCTGAAAGAACATTTTCTTCTCCTCCTTCCACTCTCCCATTCAATGAAAGTGTCTCTTTTTTCCCCCTTTTTTTTAAGATACCACTGTCTCCAAAGAATTGAAAGAGATTAACTTTGGGTCTCAGTTGATTGAGGAAGTGGTCTTTTTCACAACTACAATCATATGTCCCAGATGCATTTCCCAGTGGAGGAAATAAATCCCATCCACCCATCTTGTCAACCTCTAATGCACTTTACAAACTGACCTGACAGGTTGCTGAGAGGACAAGCAATTCTGACTATTTCCTAGTTGAGGAGCTTGAAGCTGCATGGCTTTAAGGAGACAACAGCGCCCTTTATGTCCATCAGTGTCTCCTCACTTCAGGCAACATTCTGAAACTACTGGATATGTCACAGCACTTTTCTAATGTAAACTTCCCATTTACTAATGTTTTATCTTTAAATAAAAATGGATTTCTATTTTTAAAACCTTTAAACAGATAAAACCCCTCTGAAAGAGAGCTACATCCTAAACTTAACCTCTGCCCTCTGCACTCCTTAACAACACAGCTGTCCTTGCAATCCATGTGATGGAACCATAACTTTATGTAATAGCATTCAATCAAATATTAGTTCTATCATTTTCTGCGCCAAGGTTGCTGATACTTTTCCTCAAGTGAGAACTCATTTTCTGAGGGAGATTATTACAGAATGCATACACTTGGAATACCTCACTTTGTTTGACTATGTCCTCATGAACTTGTCCGTGAAACACCATGGGTGCTGGCAGAGAACTTCTTGGGCCTCCAGAACCCACCTCTTTGGGATACCTGAAGCCCAAACAGCAGGAAAAAGTGTGACTATGGCTAGTCAGTAGGTGGCACCCTTTCCCCAGTGTTGGCTACTACCCTAGCTCAGAGGTACCTGGACATTTTCCTCCAAGTCTGGGCTTCCGGAATGCAGAGCTTTCAGACAGGAATCTCCTGTTACCTCTTAGGATGCTGTCTGGTGTCCCCACGACACTATGCTACTCTAACATCTAGAAGGAAACCGGAATAGACATTACCCCCTACATTTTTTTTAAGAAAATACATTATCATCTAAAATGATGATCACAATGGAAAAAAATCACCCTTTACTAAGCATACATCACACCTCCACCTCTCTCCCAATGCCATTGTCATTCCATTCCCACCAAAAAATATATATATACTAGGGGCCCGGTGCACAAAAATTTGTGCACTGGGGGTGGGGGCGTACCTCAGCCCGGCCTGTGCCCTCTCGCAGTCTGGGACCTCTCTGGGGATGTCCACCTGCTGGCGTGCCTGGCCAGCCTGGGTGAGGGGCCAATGTCTGTTTGCAGGCTGGCCAAGCTCCCCAGTGGGGACCCTCACCCCAGGGGGTGTGGCAAGCCTGGGTGAGGGGCTGAGGGCAGTTTTCAGCCTGTCCACAGCTCCCACTGACCCTCCAGGCCATCTGCTTGGGAAGTGATTGGGTGGCTGTAGCACATGCGGGGAGGTTTCAGGCCTCCCTGCCTGTGCCCCTGGCCACCCGATGGCCTCCCAGGGCTGGCCGGCTGGTCCCACCCCTGGAGGCTTCCACCTGGGAAGGCATCCACTGGCTCAGGGAGCTGGATGCCTTCCCAGGACGGAGGCTCCCAAGATGGTGGAAGCCGCAGCCCCAGAGAAGCCGCACACCCGGGCTGTGGCCTCCGCCATCTTGGCTAAGTTAATTTGCATACAGTCACTCTGATTGGCTTGTGGGTGTGGCTTAGGCATCCTGAAGAAACGGTTAATTTTAATATTGTGCTTTTATTAGTTAAGATATGTATTTTTCCACCTTTTCCTGGATTTGGAAGAGAAAGTAGGTGTTACAAATACTAAAGAATAATCATTAAACCCTAGTTGATTTGGCTCAGGGGATAGAGTCAGCTTGCTGACCAGGGGGTCCCAGGCACATGCTGGGGTTACGAGTTCAATCCCCAGTAAGGGCATGCAGGAGGCAGTTGATCAATGACTCTCCCTCATCATTGATGTTTCTATTTTTCCCTCTCCCTTCCTCTCTGAATTCAATAAAAATATGTATTTTTTAAAAGAATAATCAAACATTCATTGACCCTTGCAAACCCAATGATTGCTCATGGGATAGTCAGTGTAATAGTATCAGAGGCTCTTCCAAAAAGTTTCACAACTTATCTTTCTTGCTTTTATAGTTGATTTCATTTTCTGTGGATCTTTAAGTGAATTGACTTTATTGCAGGTCAACAGATATTTTAGCAGCAGGTCCTCTGTCCAGAGATAGATGGCACCTTTAAGGGGCTTGATCTAGATGTAAGCTTAAAACACATAAGCAGGGCACTCCATTTTAGGAACCAAACAGAGGGTCCATGTCAAGAGCTTTGTGGTAAATACTAGAAGGGAGAGCTCATGAAGGCCCTATGGTCAGGGGAGGCTTCATAGAAGAAACTAGACTGAAATAGAGTCTTGAGACATGGCTGAGTTTTTAACTGTCATAGAAGAGTAAGGACAGTCCTCTTGGGAGAGAAGTAAGGGAAGAATAAGAAGCCTGGAAGAAAAGACAACAGAGAGATCTCATCAGTAAAGATGTAGTGAGTGCAACAGTAAAGGCAGGAGTGAACAAAGGGAGGTCAAGGATGAGTAGTAAAAGTTTCTTATTGTAGGGAACCATTCATGTGAGGAACACTGAGGAAGAAAGTCTGCAAAAGTATGTTGAGATTACGGATGACAGTTCTTAAATGCTGAACCAAGGAATGACTCCCAGAAAGTATTTATCTACATGGCTGCACTACATTATAACAACAAGCTCCCTGTGACCCAGCCCACTGTCAACAAAAGTTGGCACAGCCTTTCTTTAGTCAATAGTGGCTGATCAATAGAACCTTCTGGACATCTTTAAAAAATACTGGTGCTTACCCTAAAGATTCTGATTTAATGGATATAAGTGCAGCCCCCTTTCCTATCTCCCCAAGCCATTCTATGTGCAGCCACATTTGAGAACCATTGCTTTAGAGGTATTTGTAATTTGGTGCATCTTTAGGAAATAGACATCTTTTCAAAACATCAATCTAGGGAAGACACAAAATTCCTACAAGATAACAGTGACAAAAATGCCAAGGAAACAATACCAAAATGAATATAAAAGTTTTAGATTATCTGTTGCTGAGAATAATTCAGGCTTTTACATGATATCTGTGTTCATCAATCATAGATTTTAAATGCATCTTTAAAAATCAGCAGTTGTTACCTGAGTTATACATGTCAAACATTCACAAAGCTCTGGGTTTATCTGTTATTCATTTTGTCTGGGACCTAAGGAATTCAAACCATTATGAATGAAGTAGTACTTGTACAGAAGTAAAGACATACTTTGTAAAGTGTAAACTGCCAAGCAGATGGAAATTATTATCAACCGTCCCTATTCCAGTCTCACTCAAAGAAAAGGAATTGTTCTTTGTATGATTTATGATAAATAATATTAATGTAGTACTTCTACATGGTGAACTCTCTGTAGATATGCTTAGAGAAAGAAACCTTGGCATGCTCATATGTCAGTAAATTAACTAGAAAAACTATAGAAATTGAGGTATGTCAAAATAAATTATCTCAGCAGCTGGGAACAGAGGGATGAAAGGAGGAATGCTCATCTGTTTTAAAATTCATGCTTTAAATGAGCAAATACATTGATGCTGTTAGGAGCCAGGTGCTCACTGTGGGAGAAGGAAGATACACCTATGGAATAAGACAAGGCAGGGGAGGCTGTCTGGTGCTTGATTGAACTCATGAAGTTAAAAAAAAAAAATATGCCTCCTAGTTCTATCCACTGAAAGCACCTAGAATCAGTGACATTTCAGTAGTGATGAGTGTACCTGTACCCAGATTTTCGTTTCTAATTACATTCCCCACTAAAAGGAAGCAGTGCTACTTGGGCAAATGACTGATTCCAGGGAAAGTACAAAGTGAACCAAAAGCATCTTGTGACAGAAAATAAATCCTCGGCTTGGCTGCTTTGGCTCAGTGGATAGCGCATCGGTCCAAGGACTGAAGGGCCCTGGGTTTCATTCCAGTCAAGGGCATGTACTAGGTTGTAGGCTTGATCCCCAACCCTGGTTGGGGTGCCTGCAGGAGGCAACCAATCTCTGTCCTCTTAACCTCCACTCTCTCTAAAAATCAAAGGAAAAATCCTGAGGTGAGGATTAACAACAAAAAGAGAAAGTAAATTCTCAAAAATTGATGAGAACATGTGAGAGAACATAAGAGCCAGCTTGAAAAAGTTCCCACTGCCCTGGCCAGTGTGGCTCAGTTGGTTGAGCATTGTCCCATGCATGGAGAGGTCATTGCTGGTTGGATTCCTGGTCAGAGCACATGGCCAGGTTGTGTGCTCAATCCCCAGTAGAGGGCATGCAGGAAGCAGCTGATCAATGTTTCTTTCTCTCCCTCTCCCTTTCCTTCTCTCTAAACCAATAAAAAAATATATTTTTAAAAAGAAGAAGAAAGCTCTCACTGGTCAATTGTGGGCAATATTAGCATCAAAACAATAATAAATTAGAAAACATTGGATAAAAAACAATCTGTGTATCCATCAGGATACAAAAAAGATATAACACGATATAAATAAGGAAGAGAAAGCTCTTCTTTACTGTATAATGCTAAAAAATATAGAAGAAATGTTAGTTTTTAAAAATCACAAATTTGTAACCTCCATAGTAATAGATTTATATGGGAATTTCCAATGAGTGTTAAAATGATTGGGTGAAAGTTTATTGGTAAATAGGATATTTGCAGAGTCTCAAATTATCTCCCCACAGATTACTGCTGGTTACAAAGGGGATACATTCCTGTGAGTGGGGAAATCTGGCAGACACAAGCCCCCCTAAATGATCAAAGTAACATCATGTGCCTCTTGATGTGATACACTGAGGACACAGCAATCTATATATATAAACCTTACACCAGTTACAGTGGCCATTATCAAGACAAGCAAAAATAAGTGTTGGAGAGGTTGTGGAAAAAAGGGAACCCTTATTCAATGCTGATGGGAATGCAGACTGGTACAACCACTATGGAAAGCAATCTGGTAATTCCTCAAAAAATTAAAAATAGAGCCACCATATGACCCAACAATCCCACTCCTGGGTATATACCCAAAAAACTCGAAATCATTTATACACAAAGATATAAGCATCACTATGTTCATTGCAGCATTATTCATGGTGTCCAAGAGTTGGAAACAGCCAAAGTGCCCTATGATAGAGGACTGAATAAAGAAGATGTGATACACATACACAATGGAGTACTACAAGGCCATAAGGAAGGATGAAATAGTGTTATTTACAACAACATGGATGAACCTTGAGAACATTATGCAAGGTGAAACAAGTCAAACTGAGAAAGCTAAGAACTATATGATTTAACTCATATGTGGAATATAAAACTGAAACTTATGTACACAAACAGCATTGTGGTGGTTGCCAGAGGTAGAAGAGTTGGGAAAGAAAGGGGTCCTAATATGAGGTGACAAGAGAATATTTGACTTTGGATGGTGGGCACATTGTTTCATATACATATTTTGTAAATTAGTAATCCACACATGTAACCTACAAGTTCATGCTGACTAATGTCACTCCAATAAATTTTTTTTAAAAAATGTGATTGTCTGATTGTCCGACCAGCAGCTATGATGCGCATTGACCACCACAGGGCAGACGCTCAATACAAGAGCTGCCTAGCTGCAGTGACTTGGCAGCAGCGGTGGTTCTCAGAACCAGAGAGGAGGGAGCCTGATTCCAGGGTGCGTCACCTGGGAACCACCCTCTTGCAATCTGGGACCCCTCGGGGGATGTCAGAGAGCAGGTTTCAGCCTGATCCCCGCAGGCCAGCCTGAGGGACCCCACCTACCAGAAGGACCCTGCTCACTCAGCAGATGACCTTTGAGCTGCACTACTGCCCCAGGTGCAGCAGCTGAAGAGACCTAGGGAGGTTGGCTCCAGGGTGTCCAGTTGTCTCACCCAGTCCCGCCCCGCCAGCCACCTTCTAATTAATTTCTTTTCATCGTGCACAAATCCATGCACCAGGGCACTAGTACATAATATTCCTGCCAAAACAACTACAAACAAACAAACCATAACCTGAATCTAATCATGAGGAAACACTCAAGCAAACTCAAATTGAGGGGCATTCTATAAAACAATTGGCCTATACTTTTCAAAAATATCAATGTCATGAGAGACAATGAGGAACTATTCCCAATTTAAGGAGACACTAAATATACATGACAACCAAATACACTGGGTGATCTAGCCTAGACTCTAGATCAGAAAAAGATTACAAAATTAAATATTAACTGTATATTAAATAATAGCATTGTATCAATCCTGCATTTGCTCACTATATGGTGGTTATGTAAGAGACTATCACTGTACTTAGGGGATACATGCTGCAGTATTAGACCAATTATATGAGTAAATTAATAGTAATGAATGATTCAGAACCAAAATTCTCATCTAGTTACCTATGGGCTACAGAGTAGTTTTATTTAGCCCACAAGGCCTTACAGTAGGTTTTTTGAAAAGTGTTACATCAGCCTGGCCAGTGCAGCTCAGTGGTTGAATATCATCAGCACATGAACCAGGAGGTCAGGGTCTGATTTCTGATCAGGGCATATGCCTGGTTGCGGGTTCGATAGGAGACAGCCAGTCGATGATGCTCTCTCCATCCATGTTTCTATCTCTTCATTCTTCTCCCTTCCCTTCTCTAAAATCAATAAAAATATATTTTAATAAAAATTAAAAAGTGTTAAATTACTTGCTAACTAATAAACATAATAGTGATGATTCTTTTCTCCTCTTGAAACATCAAGAGCCCACAACACTTGGCCTCCCAATGACTAAGCAGCCACCACCCACCCTTAGATGGTCATGTTCTCTACAGGTCACCGACATCCCCACCATTTTAAATATCTTTCTGACCCAGCCTGCTTCGCTCACTCCAGTTACTTTCATGGCCCCAGAAAGAATTTGAGTTTGTGAGCTCTTGTTTAGACAACAAAGAGGAAAGTGAGATCACCCTCTCTAGAAAGTACTTGAGAAAGAAAAAAGGTGGAACTTAAAAAGCATCTGAAACTCAGCATGCCCCAAACTGTATTATTGATTTCTCCTTCCTGCCCCATCCCTGCTTTAGTTATAAGCAAACAAACAAACAGACAAAAAAAAAACAGCAAAAAATAACTCTAGTAATTATTCTTGATACCTTTCTGTCCATCAACATATATCAAATCTATCCCAAAATTCTATAGATTTCACTTCCTAAATATTCTCAATTTTGTCTATATGGGTCTATTTCAAATTCTAAAGTCACCATCATTGCCAGCACCACCAACACCACCAGAACTACCCCCATCACTACCATCACCAACTTTATATCATCACCACCATTACAACTATTATCACCATTACTACCACTATCACCATCCTCACCATCACCAATGCCACTTCAACCTCTACCCTATTCTAAGCTCCAATTATCTTACATCTAGACAAAGCTTTCTAAATGGCTCATCCACATCCATTCTGGTCTGTTTTCAAATCTCATTACATTGAAAGAAAAATAATTTTTTTCAAAATGCAAATTTTGAAGTCTGTCTCATTAAAACCCTTCATTGGTTTTCATAGCTCTTGGGATAAAGAGAAAACTGCATGCAACAGTCTGCATGGTCCAGAGCTCAGCCATCTCTGCATCCTCATTTCCTGTCTTTTCCCCTCTGCTCTTCTCATTATCCCTCCTGATATTCTTTAAGTTCCAAATACTCAGCATAATCCCTTTAAAAAGCACACACACACAACTCACATCCCCAGAATTGGATTAATCATAATTCTTGGTTTTCATACCATTAAAATTGGCTTATTCATGGTCCTCTTTATTCATTGTATTTAAAGTAATATAATGAGCTTTTGAGAACTCCCCATCCACCTCAATATCTACATTACTAATAATTTACAAGTTCTTTTATGAACTTCCCTATCCTTCCCCGCTCTAATTTCCACTTTCTCTAATTTTAGTATTTGTTTTTCATTGCCTTTTTGTTTTATCACATATATTTGTATATCTAAGCAATGTATTGTTAGTTTTTCTTTTAAACTTTATCAAATGTATTGTGCAGCATATAGACTCTAGATCTTGCTTTTTTTCACCCAACATTTTGTTACCAATATTCATCCATGTAGTTGTGAGTACTAGAGATTCATTCCTTTTTATCCCTTTGTAAATGTGCAAAGAATGCAATGCTCTGTATTCTTGTTAACTCTTACTTATCTTTCATATCTCAACTTTGGTGTCATTTGGTCAGATGTTTCCTAACTTTCACAGCCCATTCAGACTCTCTTATTTATTACAGATCTTCAAAGCACACTGTATGTCTCCTTTGTCATCATCACCGTAATATAAATTTCATATTATGTGATTGTTTGGATTTCAATCAATCCCCCCACCCACTTGGCTATAAGCTCCTCAAGAGCAGGCCTGTGTTTGACTGCTTTTAAATCCCCAGCTCCTAGAACACATAAGGACTCAATGAAAGCAACTGCTCATGGACATGGACAGCAGTGTAGTGATTGCTGGGAGGAGGGTATAGAAGAATAAATAGTGATGGATGGAAATTAGACTTGGGATGGTGAACATATAATACATTTGGCTCTATACAGTATAAAGATGATATGTTGTGGAATTGTGCACCTGAAACCTGTATAATTTTGTTAAGCTGTGTCTCCCAAAAAATCCAATAAAAGGGGGGGGGCTGTTGTTGAAATTAAGTGAATGAATGAATCATCAAAATAAGTATTTATTTCTACTAAACAGTGCATCTAGCCAATCATCCTTTCACAGTCATCCCAGCTTAAAATTTTTTACTTTGGTCTGATTCTGATCTATCCCAATCCCTCATATTTCATTGTTTGCTCATGTCTGTTTTTTCTATTTTGAAAATTGTGTTTACTATTATATACCATTCCAACTTGATATGCCTGCCACATACACTATTTATGGTTCCCTAAACTATGCTGGCTAATTTCCTACCACCTTACCTTTGCTTATGCTTGTTTCCTGTTCTCAGAGAGTCCTTCATTTCTGAGTATTTAAATCCTACTCAATGCCCACTTCAAATACTGCATCCCCCAAAGATACTGCCCGGATTTCCAAGTTGGAGTAGTCTCTTCACTCTCTAACCCTTAGCATGTACTACCTTACACAGTGCTTTATTGTGCACAATCAAATGCTCTTCCTGGTGTACTGGAACAAACATGGCCTTTATATGCAGACCAGAGTTCAAATCCTTTATACTACTACTTATTATGTGACCTTCATAAATTATCTATATAGAAATAATCATATCTAAGTCCTGGAAATGTTGGTCACATTAAATTAATGTAGATAAATACCTGGAAATGCTAAATAGAAATCCCCTTTCCACTTACTATATGTTTTCCTGGTATAGCACTTTTGGCTTACCCCCTACCTCTTACTTATTTCTCCTTTAAAAGGAGTGTTTTAACAGATTAGTGAATTTAGAAGAAAGTGAACATCCTAGCTTAACCTCCTATTCCTTCTACACCTCCTCCTCTCCATCTTCACCCAATCTCATCTGCCTGCTTGCATATTCAGACATTCTGCTCTGCCCCTCTATGCCTAGTGAGTCAGGCTCTGTCTTAGGGGTGTGACTGGTAGGTAAAGCTCTCTAACTTGGGGCTGGATTGTCAGCAACCCCTTTGGCCACACTTCTGAAGCAGGTTCTCTCATCAGCTTATCAGTGGTAAAGCTCACACTTTACTCTCCATCTGCTTTTTTGTCTCATTTCTCAAGTGGAAGGGGGGAAAGTTCATTATGTATTGACTTCCTAAAGCCACAACCATAAAATAATATGACTCTTGTGTTTAAACAGGCATACCAGATCTTTCACCCCAAATAAAGGATGCCCTTCAAAATTGTCCCTGAGGAAGTGACACATATGTTTCAATACATTCCAATAAGGCAACTCTGGGTTGAAACCTTTTGGATGTATAATTAGAGCCTGTGGGTTTTATTTGAATATCTTCATTGATCTCAAGTCACATTTGAAAAGGGTTAATTTGAGTTTTGAAAACACCAAAAAGTCATCTGGAGCCAAGGCTGGGCATTTTGGATAAATAATGAGAAGAAATTTAAAAATAATGAGGAGAGAGAGAGGGAGGGAGGGAAGGAAGGAGGGAGGGAGGGAGGGAAGGAAGGAGGGAGGGAGGGAGGAAGGGAGAGGGAGAGAGAGAGGAGAACTGAGAAAGACTCCTACACAACAGCCACATTTTCAAAATCATATAAAGATCCCCCACAGTGACCACTGTTAAAAACAACGCTCGGGCTCCATCCACCAGGGTGTGTTTATTATTTAAGTCATTTCTAACAATCCCCATAGACACCTCACAGGATTACTTTGAGAACCATAGGAGCTAAAACAGTGAAAAAGCTCTCTGTCAACTATAAGGGACAATACAGATGTCAATTGTACTATGGTAATTATTATTATGATTAACTAGAGGCCTGGTGCATGTTCATACATGGGTTGGGTCCCAAGGGGGCTAGGGGGTAGGAGGGGGGGCTGGGATGTGGTCAGTCCTCTGGGCAGGTGGTGGGACGCCCTTGCTGGTCACTGACATTCTCACTGGTTGTCAGGAGCCACCTGGCAGCCACTGTTATATTGCTTCTTCCGTGCAGAGTGTCTAGGGAGGGGAGGCAACTGGTGCCCAAGGCCAACTTCCAGGAGGCCTGCAGTGCTGTTGGGATTGTGCAGGCGGCACTGGTCTGTCAATGTCTGGCCTGTTTTCTGGAGATTGGACCTGCAGGACTATTGAGGGAGTGAGGGGCTGCTGGGATGGGTTGGTCAGCTGAGCGGTGCTCCTGCTCTGGGAACGCACTGAACACCAGGGGGTAGCTCCTGCGTTGAGCATCTGTGCCCTGGTGGTCAGTGCATGTTATAGCAACCAGTCATTCTTGTCATTCCAGTCGCTTAGGCTTTTATATATATACGGAGGCCTGGTGCACAAAAATTTGGGCACTTGTGGGAAGGGGGGTCCCTCAGCCCGGCCTGTGCCCTATCGCAGTCTGGGACCCCTCGGGGGATGTCCACCTGCTGTCTTACCCCTGGGGGACCCCTGGGGGATTGGGCCTAAGCTGGCAGTCAGACATCGCTCTGGCAGCCCAGGAGCCCTCGGGGGATGTCCACTTGCCAGTGGAGAGCAGGCCTAAGCTTCAGTCGGACAACCTTAGAGCTGCTGAGGCAGGAGAGGCTCCCACCACCACAGCTCTTCTGGCAGCCAACAGCCTGGCTTGTGGTTGAGCAGAGCTCCCACTGTGGGAGTGCACTGACCACAAGAGGGCAGCTCCTGCATTGAGCGTCTGCCCCCTGGTGGTCAGTGTGTGTCATAGTGACCAGTCATTCCCAGTCATTCTGCTGTTAAGGTTATTTTGCATATCACCCTCTTTTTTATCTTTATTGTCCATATTATTACAGTTGTTTCTCTTTTTTCTCCCATAGCTCCCCTCCTCCCAGTTCCCACCCCATTCACTGCCCTTTTCTCCCCCCACCACTGTCCTCATCCATAGGTATACGATTTTTGTCTAGTCTCTACTCACACTCTCAACACTCCTTTCCCCCTGTGAATTGTCATTCCACTCCCTTTCTATGCCCTTGACTCTATTCTATTCACGTTTATTCTGTTGATCAGACTTTTTTTTATTCACTTGATTTTTAGGTTCACTTATTGATAGATATGTATTTGTTGTTCATAATTTTTATCTTTACTTTTTCTTCTTCTATCGGAGACCAGTCATTGTCACTCAGTAGAGAAATATGCCTAAAGGCTGGTCGACCTTAATTCCCCTGAATAGTGGGGGAGCTATTCACCCATCATTTAGATGGAGACATTGATAGTTAAAGTAGCCTTCCACCTCTGTTACTGATATGTAAATTCTTGTTGCCTCTTTGTTGTTGGAGTTTCATGCCCTTAGGATAAGGATGTGATTGTTTTCCCCTTTGCCTTAATAAAAGCTTTGAGCAAGGCTGGTGTGGTGGGCAATCTTACCCACTAGTGGAAAGATGCCATGCCTGGTCTCCATTATTCTAAATTAATTTTCTTCTAGTCTCTCTCTCTCTTCATTTTGCGTGCGGCCTCCTCCAGAACTCAAACCTGAACGGGAACCCTGAACCACGCGAAACGTGTAAGGGGCTCCCGCATTCTTCTTCCTTTCTCAAAGGATACCTTTCAGCATTTCATATAATACTGGCTGGGTGGTGATGAACTTTTTTAGCTTTTTCTTGTCTGTGAAGCTCTTTGTCTGACCTTCAATTCTGAATGATAGCTTTGCTGGGTAAAGTAGTTTTGGCTGTAGGTTTTTACTGTTCATCACTTTGAATATTTCTTGCCACTCCCTTCTGGCCTGCAAAGTTTCTGTTGAGAAATCAGCTGACAGTCATATGGGTGCCCCTTATAGGTAACTGACTGCTTTTGTCTTGCTGCTTTTAAGGTTCTATCCTTGTCTTTTGCCCTTAATTATGATGTGTCTTGGTGTGGTCCTCCTTGGATTCCTTTTGTTTGGGATTCTCTATGCTTCCTGGACTTGCAAGTCCATTTCTTTCACCAGGTAGGGAAAGTTTTCTGTCATTATTTCTTCAAATAGGTTTTCAATATCTTGCTCTTTCTCCTCTTCTGGCACCCCTATAATTCTGATGTTGGTATGCTTGAAGTTGTCCCAGAGACTCCTTACACCATCTTCATATTTTTGGATTCTTTTTTCTTTTGGCTTTTCCAGCTGGGTGTGTTTTGCTTCTTCATATTTCATATCATTGACTTGATTCTTTCAATCCTCTAGTCTGCTGTTCGAATCTCTGTATATTATTCTTTATTTCAGTCAGTGTGTGCTTAATTTCTAGCTGGTCCTTTTTCATATGCTCGAGGATCTCACTAAATTTATTGGCAGCCTCTACAATACTCTTGAAAAGCCTTATAACCGTGGTTTTGAACTCTATATCCAGTCGTTTGCTTTCCTCTATTTCTGTCATTTGTGACCTGTTTCTTTTTCTCCGCATTTTGGCTGCTTCCCTGCGTTGACAGAGTGGCTTTATTCAGCTGTGTCTATGGTGGGAGAACTTGTATGCTGGAGACACCCTTATGGGGAAAGACTTGCTTCAGTGGGGCTTTGGTGCCCACTAAGTCTGCCCCCTGAGTCCATCCCTTTTGGATCTGAGGAATTGTAGACTGGGTGGTCCCGCTCTGACCACTGGGTACACAATCTCTTGGAACTCTAAGGAGATGCTATTTTAGCTTCTTCCTGGGGCTTCCCAGCCTTTTATATGCAAAAGCCTCTGTGCACAGCTTGGGTGGGGCGGGGTCTCAGGGAGTCTACAGGGCAGAGCAACCAGCTATGGCCAATTCTCAGCTCTGCCCTAAGAGGCACCGGGTCTCAAGCCACTCTGGAGTTCCTCCCGGTGCCAGATGGTGCCAGACAGTCCAGCTCCTCCCGTATGATTTTGAGTCCCCAGAAACTCGCCTGGAACTAGAGTTCAGAGCCGTTGGGAGCTTGTGCCTCCCTTCAGTATGAAATGCTACCAGCCCTATCCACGAGCCTCTTCACGCCTCTATACCTCTGCACTTTATTTCCACACATCCTCTGTGTCTCAGTCTCTTTCTAGTTGTAGATTTTCCACTCAGCCAGCCTACCTGTGGGTCTGGGTGGTGTCCGTTTTTTCTTTTCGTTGTGGTTTTGAAATAGTTGTGCCCAGCATTAATTCTGGTGTTCACCTATGCCACCATCTTGGTTTCTCCATATCACCCTTTTATTATATAGGATAGAGGCCTGGTGCATGGTTGGGGGCTGGCTGGTTTGCCCTAAAGGGTGTCCAGGATCAGGGTGGGGTCCCGCTGGGGTGCCTGGCCAGCCTGGGTGAGGGGCTGAGAGCCATTTTCAGGCTGGCCACAGCCCCCTCAGGGAGAAGGGTCCTGCTGAGGTGCCTGGCCAGCCTGGGTGACTGGCTGATACCTGTTTGCAGGCTGGCCACAGCCCCTTCAGGGTGGGGGTTTCCCCTGGGGTGCCTGGCCAGCCTGGATGAGGGGCTGATGGCTGTTCTCAGGCTGGCCACAGCCCCTTCAGAGAGGGGTGTCCTGCTGGGCTGCCTGGCCATCCTGGATGAGGGGCTGATGGCTGTTTACAGGCTGGGCATAGCCCCCAGTGAAGCATGCTAGACAGGTCTCTGGGGTTTATTTATCTTGTATAATTGAAACTTTGTTGCCTTGAGCATAAGCCATAGCCAACCTTGGCAGGCAAGAAGTTTAGCTTCCTCCATTGCTGGGGCAAGCAAGCCTCCTGTTTGCTCTAGCTTCATGGCTGCCGGCCACCATCTTGGCTGGGTTAATTTGCAAATAGTTGTTCTGATTGGCTGGTGGGCATGGCTTTGGCTGATGGGGGTTTCTTAGGTGTAGCAGAGTGATGCCTAATTTGCATATTACTTTTATTAGATTAGATGTGGCTATGGGTGCCTCCATCTTGTGGCCATGGGGACTCTCATCTTTATGATGGAGTGATGCCTAATTTGCATATTTCTCTTTTATTAGATAGTATGAGGCTATGGGCACCATCATCTTGTGGCTATGGGGGCACCCATCTTTGTGATGGAGTGATGCCTAATTTGCATATTACTCTTTTATTAGATAGGACTAGCGGTCTGGTGCACAAAATTCGTCCACGGGAGGTTGTCCCTCAGCCCAGCCTGCACTCTCTCCAATCTGGGACCCCTCGAGAGATGTACAACTGTGGGATCAGGCCCAGTGGGATCAGGCCTAAACAAGCAGTCAGACATCCCTCTCATAATCCAGGACTGCTGGCTCCCAACTGCTCACCTGTTTGCCTGCCTGATTGCCCCTACCTGCTTCTGCCTGCCAGCCTGATCACCCTCTAACCACTCCCCTGCCAGCCTGACCAATGCCTAACTGCTCCCCTACCAGCCCGATTATGCCTAATTGCCCTTCTCTGCTGGCCTGGTCACCCCTAACTGTCTTCCCCTGCAGGTCTGGTTTCCCCCAACTATCCTCCCCTGCTGGACCAGTCATCTCTAACTTCCCTTCCTTGCCAGCCTGGTCACCCCTAATTGCCTTCCCATGCCTGCCCAATTGCTCCTAACTTCCCTCCCCTGCAGGCCTGGGTCCCCCCAACTGCCCTCCCCTGCAGGCCTGGGTCCTCCCTAACTGCCCTCCCCACAGGCCTGGTCACCCCCAACTGCCCTCCCCTGCAGGCCTGGGTCTCCCCTAACTGCCCTCCCCTACCTGCCTGGTCACCCCCAACTGCCTTCTCCTGCAGGCCTGGTCCCCCCTAACATGCATTGAATGCCAGTTAACATTTATTGAGAACTTACTATGTGCTGAGTAATACATTAAATAATAGTCTGAAGCTGTAGGTACTATTTTTGTCCCTGCTTTATAGAGGATACCTATATACTCAAAGAGTCACTGAGAAGTTAAATAAGTTTCCCAGACTGCCCTCCCCGGCAGGTCTGGTCACCCCCAATTGCCCTCCCCTGCAGGCCTGGTCCCTGCCCACTTAGTCGCCCCTAACTGCCCTCCCCTGCTGGCCTGATGGCCCACAACTGCCCTCCCCTGCTGGCTATCTTGTGTCCACATGGGGGTGGCCATCTTGTGTGTTGGAGTGATGGTCAATTTGCATATTACCTCTTTATTATATAGGACTTTATTATATAGGATAGATACTCTTCCTTGATAGTCTCACACACTTTCTCCACTTTCACACTTAAGTTTGGCAGCAAATTTGGATTCTGAGATCTTTTTTTCATAAAGAAACCGAGGTCAATCTGAACACATATTTCAGAATTCAAATAAATTACTAATAAAAATTTGCAAGGAAGCAAGAAGCCTGCCAATGACTTAGTAAGCACCATTTTCTGTAAATCACTTATTTGTTTTGGCTTTGGGTGACTTGTTTCAAGTTTCTAAAAAAGTATTAACTTTGGTCATCATTTTCTCCTATCTTCCTTTACAGATTAAAAGATGGACCCTTGCAACCTTAAACAGCACTTTTATGCATTGAATGCAAGTTAACATTTATTGAGAACTTACTCTGTGCTGAGTAATATGTTAAACAATAGTCTGAAGCTGTAGGTACTATTTTTGTCCCTACTTTATAAAGGATACCAGAGAGTCACTGAGAAGTTATATAAGTTTCCCAGACCACCCAGCAGGTAAAACATTAAGCTGGGGTTTGAACACAACTGGCGTGACAGCAAAGCCCATATTCTTCAGTGCACTCTCAACCTTTAAATGAATAAATCTGAGTTTTCTAAACTGCAAATCTGATCACATCTTTTCTCCTTTATGTTTTCCTTTGAGGTCTGCATAGGACCTATTTTGGAGCTGTTTGTGTGTCCTTAATGAGTGACAAGTTCCCCCTTGAAACCACTCTAAAGGATAGAGGACCCCTAATGTGGTGACTAGAATGCTGAGAAATGTGCTAGGGCATTACATTTGGTCAAACATGAAAGAAAGGTTCAAGAAACAGCATACATTCATCTTTAAACCAGCATTTGCAATGGACTTTCAGAGCCCCCTAGGAATTTTCAATAAGCCCATTTTCTTCAAAGCCAGTCCCCTCTTAGCCTTCCAGTTGTTCTCCATTCTCTGATAGCCATTCCTTTCCTGGAAAACACCTGTGTTTCTGCAATTGCCTTCAGAACAAAGCACCCTACTACCTTCTCTCGCCCTCATCTGCACTGGAACCACACAAAGCACATTTTAAATTCACTTTTAGCTGGAATTGGCACTAGAAGCAACTCCTTTATTTTTTCTTTAGATAAATACCAGGGTTTTGTTGTGTTCTTCAACTATAAAAGTAATCCTGTTTCCCATGAAGCCTGAGAAATAAAGAAGAAAAAGATGCCCTTTGCGTGATGGCTGTGTCTATGTCCATAAAGCTTGAAATAAGCTTGCACTAAGAGGTGCTCAATAAATGTATATGGTAAGTGAATTTTGTAAAGACTCATGAGCATCCATTGCCAATGGTTTCCATCTCTACTATTCATTCAGGAATTAGGACATTGTTCACTAGTCAGAAACACTCAGTGAGCACTCACAGAATACAGAAATACAGAATACTCAAGCAGGTGCAATGAGGAGGATGCAGGCTCAGAGTGGGCCCTGGATACATGTCTGTTGAATCATACACAGAAAGTAGAAGATTCTGCAAAGCCTACTATCTAGTTGGGGGTGAACATCTCCCACCTACAAAGCACACTGCTAACCTCCTCAGTAGAATGTTATTCCCTCACCCGCATCTCCTACACTTCCTGCCAAAAGTTAAGGCCAGCCTACAAGCTTCTAGGAAGCCTCTGGAGTAGGCTGAATAAGCTCTCCACCTCCTGAATATGCCCACATCCTAATCCCTGGAAAATGCTTTACCAAATGGTGAAATTTAAGGCCACATCAAGGAAAAACATTTTGACTGGGGAACTTCTTGGATTCTTCAAATCCTACCTGTAATACTGTGGCTATGTCTGCTCTGCTGACCCTTGCAAGGTGGGGGAAGGACTAGATTTCCTATTAGCATGTTCAAACTAAACTGGGGGAAACAAGATGGCGGCATAGGGTAGACACCGTATATGCAGCTGTGAACAACTATTTCAGAAAAACCACGAAAAGAACACACGGACACCACTCGCACCCACAGGACGGTTGGCAGAGTGAAAATCCTACAACCAGAGAAGAGTCTGAGACTCAGAGCAGCAGCGGAAGCAAAGTACAGAGGTACGGAGGCGCGCGCACGGGCTCGGGGAAGGGCTGGCGGAGGTCGTGGTTCTTTTCCAAAATGGAGAGAGCCACAAGTCCCCAGCGGCTCTGAACTCCAGCTCCAGACGAGTTTTGGAGGTCCCACAGACACCCAGAGACTAGCATCAGAAGGAAATCCAAAACGGGTTTCTCTCAGCATTGCTTACAGCAAATATCGTGGGACACAGAGACCTGGCGTCTCTCAGCGCAGGGCTGAGAAGCGCCATAGCTGTTTGCTCCGCCCCGCCCGGCAAACTCCCCGAGGCCCTGCCCCTCCCAAGTACGTCAGAGGCTTCTGCAGCAACACCTCCTTAAAGATACAGGAGCCAGCCCCAACCCAGCGGCCAGAGTGGGACTAACCTAAACAAAACAGATCCACAAGGAACACACTCGGGGCAGATGCAGTGAGCATAAAAGCTCCACTGAAACAACTCTTGCCCCATAAGGGTGTCTCCAGCACAGAAGTTC